>WEIS01064135.1:0-20987 GCA_013389965.1 Todus mexicanus
ACATTTCTGGCCGTTTTAACCTAAAGCATTTTTTTAATACAAAGTAAATCTCAGGATGCTGAGCTTTGAAATATCAGTGTGTAAAGTGATATTTGATGAGACTTTCCTACTTCTGAAAGTGATCGTATTTGTTTTAAAGTTTACTGTAAGTTATAACTTGAGATGCAAAGTTCGGTGACAGCCTTGGAGATGTATGTATATAGTTTCACTATAAAGTTTTAGTGTAGTTGCAAGATAGGTCTGATTATAAAGAATACTTCTATTTTGCTAATCTTTATTTAAAATAATTCCTTTCCTTCTTCATAGACCAGTACGATGACATGTATTTCAATCCTTTTAATTTATCATGAACAGTAATTACAAAAAAAAAATCTCATTGGCTTCAAAGAAAACCAGGGCAGATTAGAGAGATAGTAACAATGCAAAGACGCACTGTTGATGATGTAAGCTGAAGAAGAACTGTGAATGTTTGATAAGTCAAGTAAGACTTTTGTCACTGTAACACACTGCCATCAAACACAACTCCCTAAGTTGTGCTTTTATTCTTTTGAGTTTGCTTACAATACAAACCTGTCCTAAAAATCTTGAGTCAAAATATCTCTTGCTGTGAACATCGGGAGTATTTAGGCCTGTTGTATTTTAGAAAGTGCAGAGAACAGGATGATGTCTCTCTCAAATAGTTGAAGAGCCTCCTAAATTCTGTGAATTTGCACAATTGCAGCATGCTGCTTGCTACAAACTGCTAGTTTTAAGGAGACGAGAAGAGTCATAAGCACGTCAAGATGAACTGAATAAGATTAAAATAAAATTAGCTTTATTGTGATTTTTCCTCTTCATTCAAGCTAGGGAAAACTCTGCCATACTGAATGAGAAGGACTGTGCGCTTACCAACAAGAAACTATAGCTTCTTGTCTCTAAAGATGCTTCAGAAGAGCAGCCTCATCCTCCAGCGCTAAGTTAGCATCCCGATTAATTTTCTTAGAATGTGAGTATGGTCTCCGGAATTAATTAAATTTTATTTTTTATTAAGTTGTGTGCCTAATTGGGGTATTCCCACTTTTAATGCAAAAGCTTTGAATTTTAGTGGGGCTCCAGTTCAGCTGGTTTTCTTTTATTTACTAGAAACTCAACTGACTGAAAGTCTTCAGTATAAACAAGTTGAATCAAATGTTACAAATTAAGCCAATTTAATTACATCTGAAGCCAGGTTATGCGGTAAGTTAATTATGAATATTTATTACTAAAATATTATCAATGGTGTCTTTGACTGGCACCAATATGATCACTTCAAGTTGGTTACAGCCTGGATGAGGAAAAAAGAAATATAACTCTCGTCACATCCATGACATGACTCTGGGTCAGCTGAACACTCATTAGGAAATGAAAATAAATAGTGGTCTAATGTAAGCCCAGTCCAAACAATGAAGAAGGAGGAAAGATCCCAGCAATAGACCTGTCAAACAGATGGCAAAATATCTCTTGAAATGGCTGTAGTTTGAAACAAAATCAAATCAGCCTCAAAACAAAGGGAAGTCTGAGGTAGTGTTTATTCCCTCAGAGTGAAGTATTGATTGCATTAGTGATACCCGGCAATCCTTGGGGGGCAGGGAGAGAAGGATAACACTCTGTAGTATATGAATGAGTGATTGAAGCAGAAATGAGTGCAAGCAGCAAATGAATTCCTGAAAAGGGCAGACTAAACGGCATATGGAAATTGACACAGTAAAAGCTCTCTCCCCAGTTTTCCAGGACACACTAAACGATGGAGCAACCCATTTTTAGACATAAAGATGCTCCTGAATCACAAAAATACAATAAATTATCTGATTATTAATCTTGAATCCTTTGTTCATCTTCTGCTTACTGATTGTTTTGAAGGAAGCCTCAGCGCTTCCTATGACAGCACAATGAATGGGGAAATGAAGCCTGCAGCAAATCTCATGGACTTTCCCCAATTTAGCTGATGTGTTTCATAAGCTTCCATCAGTTTCCACTCAGAGAAAAGGCTATAACTTGCTTTTAGTCATGCTTTTGAAAAGCTTTAATTATGAATTTTGGAGTGAGTTTACTTATTGCAGTTTTATTTCCCTGCTGTCTGTCTAGCTCACAAAATAAGTTTGAAATAACATCCACCTCTTCCTCTGGAAATGACACTTCTAAACGAGGATGGCATATATAAGGTATGTACAAAAAGCAATGATGAGAAAGTATTTCTTCATTCTTCTTTATTTGTTTCAGACAAACTTTCTGCTAGAATTTATCTGTTAATAGCATACTTCAGAGTTGTTTTGTGTGGTTTTTTGTTTTTTTTTCTGGAGAGTTTATTGTCTTTTGCTTCAGAAATTACAACTAGATAGTAACGGGGCTTTATTAGTAGTTACAAATCTGCTGCTACTCATGACTATTGGGGCTCTTGTCTTCACTTACAAGGTTGCTGCTCAGTTGGGGTTTGGGCTGGTAGTGCTTTGTTGGAGAAGCTGCGTGATTACCAAGGTTGTCTACAGAGTTCATGAATGTATTTTGCCTGTAACAAATGGATCATTTTTCCTTCTAGTTGAAATGATCAAGGATTTTTCTGTAGTCTTAGAAATCTTATGAAAAGGCCACTCTAATACTGTGCATATTGACAGCAGGTGTACTAACTAATTGCAAAGTGTATTTTTAATGAGTGTTACACAGCCACCAACGATATGGTAATCAAAAACTTTTCTGGCGCTCCAAAGATAGACTATCACAAACCTAGGAGAAGCATCAGCTGCCTTAACTAGCAACTGACTAACATCTGGATTAGCATACAAGGAAATTTAGTGCCTCTGAGGATTTGTAGTGATGAGGATAATATTGACATTGCCTTCATATTAATATTATTTTCGTAGCCCTTAAAAAGTGCGATGTCAATGGCATCACACGGTACATTTGAATTAAGGCAAGCTGCTAACTTTTCAAAGGCCTACCTCCACATTTTGGTGATATTTATGTCTGCAGAAATGCTTCCATACTTATTTCCCTCATAATCCACTTAATATAATAGCATTTGAGAAGCTAAGAAGCATGATCTTCTTTAACGACCAAATCTGGAAATGCTTAACCAGTTATTCAGACTGCAAGTTCAGAATATCCATCGTGCCAGCTAAGGGTGATGTAAGCCTGACTGTTCACAGATCAACAAACCTGTGCAAGTGCCCCTTGGTGAATGCTTTGATAACATGTCTGGCAGGTTTAACCTACTGCTGCACTATTTTCAAATCCCTATTATGATCCAAATCTACAGCTGTTCTATAGCTCTCTGCTTCCTGCTTGCACAGAAGAACAGCCTTTTTCTAGTCATCTCTTCCTCTCCTTGCTATCTGTGATCTGTGCCGTCTTCTCTCACCATCTAGTGTATTGCTCCATCCCTTTCACCAGCTAAATTCACGTGTAACACTGCTCTCGGCTTTACCATGGTTGTGATTAGATCAGGTAGTAATTGCTTCAGTTTGCCCTTTCTTCAGGTTTTGATTCTCTCCCCTGTGCAACCTGGCCAACCACCTGTGCTGACCAGCCATGTTCCTCCTTGCTTCGCAGGTCCCGACACTGTCTGCCTTTCCCTCTGTATCTCCACCTGAGCCCTCTCTCTTCTCTGGCTTCTGGGCCTTTCAGGCTTCATATCTTCAGCTCTTTTTCCTGCTGCTGAGGAGAATCTGCCTTTGCCTGGTTTTATTCCCTTCACCTCCTCCTGCATTACTTTTTTAGAGAGCTACAGGCAGATTGGAAGCAGAAGCAAATCCGAACTTGGTGCTCTCACAAAGGAAATACCAGTTCATCATTTTGCGTTCGTTCCCATGTATCATTGGTAGAGACCGATAGAAAGACAACCAAACAGTATCCTGCTTTTCCATTTGTTGATGCCAGTAACACTGTGTGATGTTGTCCTAAGAACTAAAGGGCCTTCTACTCACACAGTCCAGCACGCAGACCACAGCTTATTTCTGCAGAGACATCTCCTGAAGCCCAAGGTGTGGCATCAAGAACAGCAACACTTGTGCTTTGAAGAGTCCTAAGGGAGGAATAATGTGGCAGAGTGTATGGAATAATTACCTCTGAAAAGTTATCTCTAAATGGGCAGCAGAATGGATTTCGTAGAAAGAATGCACAGGATTTTAAATCAGGTAACCGATACTTTTTCCACTTCTTTCTTGCGTCTACTAACCAATTTAAATTTAAGCACACATAGGAAGGGGATGTTGCACATATTTGCTAGACCCATGGTTTGGTAACACTCAGCCTTGGCCTAGTGTCATTGCAATAATATTCTCTTTAATGTATGTATAGTAGCTGCTTGGACACTCCTTCTGTTGATGCAAATATAAAGAAAATGAACAGAATAAATTATAAATGTGCATTGTAAACTAATTGGATTTTGGGATGTATCCAGTAATGTATATACTGCTTTGCCTCTGGACTAGAGCAAGCGCTCAGAGGAGAGAGGTGGTGATGGCCAAAAGCTGGGTAGATTCGAGTCCTGTCCTGCTCCTGGGAAATATGTTAGGTAAAAAAAATATATGGCATCTGCAGTGAGTTTCCCAGCTGAAGGAAGAAATATGGCAAGGGACTGAAAACTGCAAAAAGTACATGGAAATCCTCTGCCTGACACTGGCCTCTGCTGCAGGCTAGAAATATTCTATGATATTTCAAAATGCTTATTTTTTTCCTCTTGTACTCCAGCCTGCTGTTCTTAAGCATACAGAAGCAATATTGAGCTGAGTGCACTCAGCAGAAACCCAAGCTGAACAAAACAGACCGACTGAAGCAACCCTTCGCCTCCCTACCCAAGCTCATGATCAGTGGGAAGCAGACCATGAACCCTGGCTCCTGGATCCTGAGCTAAAATGCCAGTTTGCATTGCTTTGAGACAGACTTGCAATTTTCATACTTTAAAATTGTACCTGGCCAAATGCATAAGCCAAACAGACCTGTCAAAAGCGTTTTCAGGCAATTTGCCTCATTTCAATGCTCAGAGCAGTCACACATTGCTTGGGTTATAAGTACCACTCACTGAACTGGCTTGTTTCAGACGATAGCAGAAGAAACAAATGTGAAAACCCGTACTCTGCTATCCAGAGAATGATGAAATAACGTTGTGCTGGGGAGTGTGCAAGTTAAACCAGGTGCATGATATAGTGTAAGCCAGAAAAAAGTTACCTGTTTCTGTAAGGCACGGTGCTAAACAAGCTGATTCCAGGAGCGTCACTGCCAGATGCAATTTAGTCCCAGAAGGGCAATGCTTAGTTAGGCTCATTTTAAAATCTTACTCGAAGGTAATCTTGAGAAAGTTTCAGTGAGCTGTATTTTGATGTTCCTACATGAAAGAAATAATGACTTACTTCATGCAAATTTCTATTTAAATCTATGGGTATGCTGGTGGGGTAAGTTTCTGCTAACCTGAGGTGACAGCTTAGAATTTGTCTTGCTGAGGACAGCCTGACCCTTAAAATAGTGCTGCTGGGGGAAGGGGAAACCGTGAGTCATGGGGAGCAAGGTGGGAGGGTCAGTTTTAGTTTTGTCTTTCAATAGCTCTGAACAACAAAGAGTTTTGAGTAAGTTTAAATATTTTCTAGTGGCCGGGATCCCGTATAACTGAGGAAATGTCAAAGATTACATTTTTTAGAGTCCACTTTTTTTAAACCAACAAACAAACAAATTTTGTTGTTTTATTTGCTTTTTCACTCTGCATTTGGATTGTGAACTCACTCAGTTGGAAAAGCCATATTTACAGGAGGTAGGTTGTGGCTTGGACTGGTTCTGATTGAGGTTTTGCTTCAGACAGCATAAATCAAAGCACCTTAACAGTCCAGAGAAATCATGCCAGAAGAAAGGACTCTCAAGCTTAAAGCTTTCACAGGGTGGCTTTGATCTAGTGCATTTGATTGTATTTAAGAATAGAACTGACAAAAATCTAAGTTGGAAGAGTTCTGTGGGGGGTCAGCTGTCATCATGTAGAAAACAGTTGAATTTGTTTTCTAGAACATTTCAGATACTTGATTAGGAGCTTGTTTTTTAAATGTCAGAATTTGCTATGCAGGTTCCTGCTCTTGCTCCTCCACTAATGAGGCTGAAATACAATATACCAAAGAGCACTGCTGTGGTGAAGTTCTTGGTTACATGAGCTCTTTCCCTTGTAAGATAATGCCAGAATTAGGAAAATGTACTTGTATTTGATTATTTTAGAAGTTCGAACAAGCACGTTACTTCAGTGTTGGCATTATTTAACAGGAAGAAGGTCACGTTACAGCAGCATATTCTTGCGGCAGAACTTTGCAGCATGTTGTAATGAGTCACTAACAAAGGGCAGGGTTGGTCTTCCAGCAAAATCTTGCATTCCTGGAGATGTGCGAAGGGCTAATAGACATTATCAAAGGCTTGGTTGAGTTTTGTTCAGTAACTTGATCCTTTTAAGACAGGGAAGTCAAAGTATTCTTGTTACTATAATTGTTTGTAATACTTCTTGCTTTGTTTCTTCATGAAATAGGAACCATCCACTGACTGCTGCCATTTCCAAGACACATACTCCCAAACTGATCTTCCACTTCAATATAATTTATTGGGAGGGTGTTTGTTGCTTTTTTTTTTTCACCTTGGACTTTTTCTGTCACCAAACCACACTCTGTCCACAGACAAACTTTTCACTGAAGAAATGAATTTGACCAGCCAGTTAGGTGTTTCATCCACTTTTGCTGAGCCAAAGCACAGCAGCTGGAAAAAATGTTCGTTTGTTGTTAGAAACATCTCTTGCAGAAGAATTGCAGAATGGTCAGAGTTGGAAAGAAAGATGGGAACTCCATCAGCACTTTTCAGAGGAAAAGGTGATCAGGAGCTGGCAGCAAAAAGCCCAGAAGAACCTCAGCATACCCTTTTATTGCTCAGATGACTGACTCCAAAAAACTTCAGCCACTACAGTGGTCTGAAACACAGGAAGTGATGGGGTGGGGTGTGGGTGGCGGCCCCACTGGTNAGAGCCTAAAAAGAAGATGGCATCGTTAACTCTTTCCAAGTTTATTTGTTGTTGCTGAAAACCAGTTAAATAGTTTTCTGTTTCCTTCACATCCTCACAGTTCGTGGCCATGAAGCCAGCTCTGCTTAGTGCCTGGGAAAATAACTGACATACTTATATTAATGTATAGCTACAGCTTCTTCGCAGTTCCCATTGCTAGAGCAGGTGTGCATGGCTCATCTCAGTATTGAGCAAGATCTTCATGTTTCTTACCCGGTGTGTGTAGGAGTAGAAGTCCATAGTATCTTGAATATCAGAATAACATTTTATTCTACAGTTTACTGTGCTATGCAAGACAACTTAATATCTTTGTAAAGAAAATGGTAATATTCTCCTACCTCCCAGAAGGAAATCTTCTATACTAATACATTTTCTTAGACATTAAAACATAGTTTGATGGCTCAGCATAGAGGAGTATGCTGTAAGATAAACAAAAAAGCAAACTGTTTTGAATGAAAAATATATATATATAGAACAGTTTTTAATGCATTTGATGCATCCTAGCTGATTAAAATAGGAAATACTAAGTTGATATTCAGTTTGATTATTTTTTAATAATTATTTTTCTCCAGAAATTTTCAATAAACCCAATATACAATTGTATTTTTTCACTTTAAATGTGAAATTAAACATGGACTGCAGAACTTGCAACTCAAATATTTATTGACTTTTCACTCTCTTTAACTCCAAGAGCTTTTTTTCAAGATTATTGTAGCTATAGTGAGTTTTAATAGAAAACCTCCACAGTGATTGTAATGTCTTATCATTTTCATAGGGTCAAAAAATAGATTTTGTTGTTCAATGTTGATTTTGCACAAGCACCAGAGTGGAGAAGAAAGCAGATAAGATGGGAATGGCCATAAACAGAAACTATTTAAATACCAAAAAAGGCACAGCCACGTTATGTTTAGCATCACAGATTCTTCTGTCTTTTTGGAGGGACGCAGTTAGTTTAGGAGGCTTTACGTATGACAAATGAGTGCTGAGACAAAGCAGACGGCACAAACCCTGTGCTTGATCTGCTCTTTGCTGATTCTCTGCTGTCCCCGTGACCTTTTCTCACCCAACCCCAAAATCTCCCCAAGGGGTTTTGACATTTCCTCTTCCTTGACTGAGCAGCACAATGGGTTTGTGAGGAATGTATGTCTGGCGTATACACATAACAGCATAAAGAGCGAGGAGAGGAAATCTGACTAAGTAGTCTGTGTAACCAAAGGGCTAACACAATATCTGGAGAGGCAGTGAACTGGGGGCAAGGAGAAGACTAAAAATGACTGTTGTGGTTATGGTCATGCAATGGTCCAACTTTCCTCCTGTCAGTAAGATGAAAACATTACCAATCCTTATGACAGAAGGATAAAGGATAATGGAATCTGGCTGATATAAAACCTTTGTGCCTACGACTGGGAATTTTTGCAATTGCAATTGAACGTGTTGTCCATCAGAAGAAGGAAGTGAGCCTGGGGAAAATTCCAGAACCCAACTGTTGGCTTGTCTAGCGTTCTACTTATTTTTCATGTACGTCCCTTTACCTTTAGGTGCAAAGGTTCTATAAAAGCAATTTGAAATGCAAAGGACGCACCAAGCTATAGCAGTCCTTTCCAGGACTGTATATTCCGATAAGGGACAGGGACACGGAGCCACAGCATTTTTACTCTCTTACAGAGAATTTCCTGCTCTTTCAAGGTAGATTTCATCAAATAACTCTAACTACCTGCTTTTCTTTTCTCTATGCAGGGAAGAGAAAAGGAGCAAAAGAGGGATCTTGAACAGACAGAAAAAAAAAATAAAAATCAGCATTTAATTTTTTAAGTCACGGACCCCAGGTGCAGAGGTGTCTGAGTGGCTCTGTGTGACATACCCATCTGGGGGCAAATAGTTGAAGTGACTGGAAGGAGTCTGACTCAGCTTAGCACCGTGCTGGGGATCTGTCTATGTACTGCATTTGTGCATGAAACAATGTTTCCCAGACTATAGCAGTGGACACTGAACAGCTTTTCTGTGCATGCAGCACTACGTTGCCCTTTGCGGCTTGATTACTTGCTGTTCTCCTACAGGGTCACCGCTGCAGGTCTGGGTTAGGGCTTGGAGAGCAAGCCATGCCAGCGCAGTGAGAGAACCACTGCTGGTCCTTGCTTGCGTTGGTCTCTCTCAACTTTGAAAGGTGTGTAATGAATGAGTCGCAGGACTGAAGGCACAGGAAGGACAGTCATTTTGCATCTTCTTCCCCCAGAATGAGTTTTTATTTACTTTAATGAGCAGATGTGAACAATGCAGATCTTGTTCTTCCAGCATTAAAATTGAATTAAAATGCTCTTAATTTAGAAGGATGTTCTACAGGCAACAATAAAAACTTTTTTCAAGCTTTGCTAAGCTTTCTTTTGATTTCCTGTAGTGCTGTGGGAGGCCGGTAGAGAGACCAGTTACATCCTATTTGAGAAGCTTTGCACACAATGTGCTACAAAACAGCGCAGGATGACAATGTGACTCAAACATCTTTACGCTTTCTTCAACTCTTTAAAACACGTCTTGAGAAGAGATAAGGGAACATATGAGTGTATCTAAAAAGGGGCTGCATCTCATTCTCTGTGATGGATCATTTGTAAAGTGCACCTAGGGAGAAGAGAGGTCTGTCGGAGCTTTTCTTTGTTGTGGTGTAGCACTGCCTGGGGAATACAGGCTCAATTGTCCTGGTAAAATAAAGCTGTATCTACATTGCAAACACATCATTAGGAAAATGTTCACCAGGAAAGGAAGTAAAATTTCATAATGCACATAAAGTTTGCCTGCCACTGCTCTGGAGTATTTAAAATATCATCTGCCGTTCTGGGTGAGATTTACTGTACTGACAGAGGAATTGTGTGAAATGACCCTAAAATTGTGTAAGCAAGCAGGCCAGATAGGTGGTTAAAGCTCCCAGGCTTGTAGCCTTTCTTTAAGGGTCAGCTGACATGTCTCTTTTCCAGAGCTGGAAGAAAAGTGAGTGATTTCAATACAGACCATAGCTTCACTGCCTCTGTTCCTGATGAAGTTGTACTTTACTGCTCCAGCCGTTGCAAGGATTTTGGCAGGGTGGATCCCAGAAGACCAGAAGACAAAGCCTTATGTGTCCATCAGCAGTTGTGGCTGGCCCTCGGCTCCTCACACTCCCCAGCCTTGAAGTCTGGCCCAACCTAAGCGAGGTTATCTCTACTTCCAGCTTTCTAAAAAGGACTGAGAAGGACATTCCCAACTGTCTTATGGCAGGACATAGTACAATGAAAAACTTCACCTTGAGAAATTACTTGCTATGAAGATGTTACCACTATTTGAAGCCCTTTTATCTCAAGGGGCCAGTTGAGGGTCTTCACTGGTGGCCAAAAGGTGCTTTAAAATACACAGAAACCTGTGAACTAGTGTAAATGCAAAATCGAAGCCTAACAAAAGAGGGAATGACCACATCCAATATTAGATAAACTTGCCCTAGGAACAAGTATCAACTTCTGTTACTTAAAAGTGAGCAAAGTATCTGGAGGTGATCTACCACACTTCCATATAGCTCAGCTGAAAGTAACAATAAAGGAAAGCATGAGTTGCTGCTTCCTCACCCTCATTTTGAAGCCCAGGAACTGATGTGTGGTAGCCCATACCTGGTTACATGTACACATAAGGCTGTACCTGGCCTTTCTTGTAAGGGAGGATAATTTTCTTATAGGTGCTTCTTGCTAGTTTTCCTGACCACGGGTAAAGAGATCTTACTCAGGGCTGAGTTTGATCCCTCCAGTAAGAACTCCAAAGCCTGGTTTCCTAAAGTACGTAGCAGGCTCTTCCCCAGCAATGAGCAAAGCTTTTTCCTATACTCTAGGGATAACAACAAAATCTCAGCAAGACTGATCTCCACAACTCTTCTGACAGTTGATAGTAATGAATTCCTCTCTGAGGTTTAATATTCAGCAAAATAAATAACTCTTTTGAAAATGATCTTGCTTCCCATTAAAACAAATTTCATATAAAATGTCAGTATAAATTCTGAGTTACAATGTCTGACATCAATTACCTCCATAACTACCTGGGAATGCAGCTGTCTGATAGACCTGTGTTAATTTAAAATACTTTCATCAAGCTCTTTAGGAAAAGATATTAATGTAGGCTTTATTTATACCCCCCCTTCTGTTTACCCAAATAACTTAATCAAGCTGAGCAAGATTCTGTTGGTTCTTGAAGCCAAATCCTCTTTTTCCTTTCCTTTTTCAGAGACTAGTTTGCGCTGCCATTATTCTATTTGCCCATGTACGAGCAAGGAGTGAATCGCAAAGCTGACTTACAAAGTTTATCATCCCATTCTACACGGAAGCTGGACCCTCGTGACTCAATTTCAGATGTAGACGTGTCTCTGAAGTTTACTTTTCAAAAGGAGTTTCTAAGAGAAGTTCTTTGTCCAGGAACACTAGGTGGAGTGTATGTACCCCTGGGGCACGAGTAGGTGTTCATTCACTCTGTGTTGCAACACAGTGCACAGAGAAGTGGAAGTTTCTTGCAACTGCAGTTTTACTTCTGTTTAATAAAAAGTGGTTTTCTCAGCTTTTTGTGCAGATTGAAATTTCTCGACACAGTCTCAAGTGGAAGTGTGCCTCTACTGAGGTAAATGGAGAAACATCTTTCTAACTTCAGATTGTTCTTTTGGAAGATGACATAGAGACAGGGTTGGATTAATGTCTTGTTCCCTTTAAGTAATTGAATATATGTTTTTAATATGTTTAAAATACATAGGAGTATTAGCACCAGAGGTTTTAGTTCACAGCAAACAAATATAGATTTCAAAAACCAGTAGCTCAATAATGGTCTTGATGGTTGAAATTTTGCTCACTCTATTTCCTTTCTAAAACCTCTTTAGCTATTTTCTCAGTGAGAGAAAAATCACAGACTTATTTTGATATAAATAATTGTATTTGTTACTTCTCTAAATATAAACTTTGTGGAAACACGTGTGGTAACAAGTCAAAAAGAAAACCACCTTTCAACTTTAAAACCGGATGAGGTTGTTATTATTATGTTATTATTATATTTAAGACCTGTGGACACTTATCACTGCTTAACTGCTTATTCCATGTCTTCCATATCAGTTACTACCATATCAGATAGGGCAATATCCGTATTTTTTATCTCCCAGGTAGTCATGCCTAGAGACAGTCTCAGAAAATTTGTATCAAGTTTCCAAACTAAAATGCAATGACAAAAATGCGTGTGGCATTTTCCTATCTATGATCATAAAGACAACATTAGCAGTTTTTATAACTTTAGGAACTTGGCTCTAAGGATGCTTCTGTTTCCCAACAACTGAAGTATTCTAATTCAAAATACAAAGTGTTGCTTCTTGCCCTCTAACTGAATTAAAAAGCATGTTAATAATGTATTGTGGAAACTGCTAGCACAATTTTTATCGAAAACCAAATCACACCTTTTAAATATAAATAAACAATTACAATAGTAAATAAGAACATTCAGGAAGGCAGTAATGGGTAGCTCATACAAAGCAGAATAGTTATTAAATAAGAGGCAGCTGAAACTCGGAATTGATAAATATGAAGTCATGCACATGGGAAAAACAACCCCAACTTTGCATATGAAAAGATGGGCTGTGAGCTCCCATCATCACCCAGGAGTGAAATCGTGGGGTTATGACTCATATTTCCTTGCAAACATGAACTCAGTTCTTGGTATCAGTCAAAAAGCAATTCAAATTTTCGGAACTATAAGGAAAGGAGCAGAAACTAAAACTGAGAGCATTACTATTGTGACTCAACACAAATCTACAGCTCCCTTGTGGCTTAAATACTTTGCCCTTCTTCCCGAAAAGGGCAGAGCAGGAAAGGGAAAAGTTTAGTGGGGGGTAAGAATGATGATCAAATATCTCTAATGGCTCCCAAATCACAAGTGACTCAAAGAAGTGGATTTGGGGATAAGAGTTTTAGCAAAGGTTTCTGAAGCATGGAAGAGTGTGGAAAGAGCAGAGAAGAATCTGCTATTCATCTCTTCCTGACTGGGAACAAGAGACGGTGAGTTGCTGATTGTAGGGGCTGTAATCAAGATGATAAAATGAGTTTGTTTTTCACACAGAATGCAGGAGAACTGTTTTGCTGCTGAGGACACTGCAGGTTTCTGTGTGCCCCAGGGGAGACTGGACAGGTTCATAAAAGTGAAATTCATGGAGAATTACTGCAGTTGTAGAAATTCCAGCCAGCTCAACACCCTTCTGAGCAAAACATGGGGTTTAGATACTTTCTGAATTATCCCAGTATCCTGGGTTCAGATAGGATAGCGTTAATTCTCACCCGGGCCAGATGCTGTTCCATACTATGCTGATGCCATGCCCAGTATATAAGGACAGGGACATGGAAACCCCTGGGAAGCAGTAGCTCCAGCGATCGGTGCAGTCACAGTGCATTAGCCCTTTTTCTTTTGTGTTTATTCATCATTGTTATTCATTAATGCTGTTGCTCTTTTTGTTAGTTATTTCATTGTGCAGGATGTGCGTGTGTGTGGAGCAGCCCCGCGTCTGGCTCTGAACTACAACAGCCAGAGACTAACTTGATCGTACACAGTGTGATGCTGGCTTAGGCTGCCCTACAACTGACAGAGAAGCGTATTCAGTGTTTACATGTTCAGCCCTTTCAGATCACAAACCTTTCTACTCCTTTAACTTGACAATTCATTCCACAGGTGTTCTGGTTTTGCTGAAGTAGATTGCTAGCCCAGGAACCCTTCATGGTCTGCACACTGTGAGCAGTTGGGAGTCAGCCAGGGCAGCTGCCCCAAGCTGGCTCCAGGTGTGTCCCATCCCGTAAACGTCATGCTTGGTTTAAAGGGGGAAGTTTGCTGAGGACACAGTTGATTCTACTTGGGCTTCTCCTGCTCCTGTGCTTCCTCTTACTTGGGTTCCTCCTGACTCTGCTTCTGAGGGACTGCGTTCCTGTTTGTTGTGACCACTGTGGGCTGAGTATAACTGTTTACTTTATACTGGTGTTGGTATTAGTTTTACTAATCTGTTTCATGTTAACCTATGGGTCTCCTCTCCTTTTCCTAATGCCCCTTCATGGGCAATTGTAATCCCATAACCACTCAGAAATCATCTCTACCAGAAGATACTCAGTTTTGCTGTGTTAAACATGTGTCTTGTGACCATTTGACATGTTTATGTGTCTGTAGCGTTGGTATTTGTGTATTCAAAATCTTGATTGTGTATTTGGCACTTGAATCTTTGTGATGTTTGGAGTTAGTGTACCAGGGATGTTCTTTTTGTGTGTTACTCCCCTTTGTGCAGGTGCCTACAGAAGTTTTCTTGCAAATAACTGCATACATCTGTCTGTGACCTGTTGAGCTCATGGTCAGGTGCTTCTCAGGAAATGTGTGCACCACAATTGGCAGTTCTGTAATGCTGTGTGGACTCAGTTTGCACAGACCAGGTGAGAACTGCTTGTGCACTGGCTCTGTTTCTGGGGAGGTGGCAAAAGGAGGCATCAACACTTGTGTCCCAGGAGTTGGTGCTGTGGCTGGTAAAGCATCTGTAAAAGTCAGTATATGTAGTTCTGGGTTTATGATGTTTTTTCCTACTATTTGCTCTGAGAAGCAGTATGCAGTGCTCCTGTAGGAGCATCTATGGCTTGAGGAGAAGCTGAAGCAAGGATGAGCAAGGAATTTGTGTTTTGAACCAAAGCTCTGTAGTGCAGAATACTGACTTGAACTTGCAGTGTGGTAGATGTACCCAGTATACTTCATATATCCTTTAAGGGAGGGTGGAATTGCTTTTCCTCTTCCATTATGAGGGAAAAAAGCCCCTATCAGTAGAGTGCTCTGATGACTAGATGAAAGACTAATGTTGGTTTCTAATGTCCATCATCCCTGAGAAGCACCATGAACTTATATGGCAGCTACATAAGGAATACTGGGAATTCTTCACTTATAACCCCTTTCAATTTAGGATGGAGGTGTACATGGTGCAGTAAATTGGCTGACTCGCCTATAGAGCGAAAGGATTATTTTTCACCTCCTAACATGAGTTCTTATTTATCCCAAGTGATGAACATGGCAGGAAGTAACCACCAGTTATTTCACATCTCTGTGTGTACCTCTTTGTAATCTCCCAGAGCAGAAAGAACATATGACAATTTTTTTTAAAAAATCTCCTCAAGGAAGGATATGGCAGGTTTTGAGAGGTGATTTATCAAGATACAGGGGCTTGAGCTGAAACTGAAAAGGCTAAATGGCTAGTGGTTGATAAATTTCCTTGTATTTGGCTTGAGCAATCTGAGATCTGAGTTTATGGCCCAGCTTGTCTACAGCGCTCTGTTGTTATATTAACAGGATCTACCTTTTGTATGCCTTTGCTTTTGATACGTGCAATGATGGTGATGTTTCCTTCTTCTTAACTGGCCACATCTACATGTGGTTTAGTGCCTCTGGGTGCTATAATTGGAATAGTGTCCCTGATGCAAGAAGGAAAACCATTCAGCAGGAATGAGAATAATCATTTTAACAGGATATTACTATATGAGAGAACGTTTCCTAAACCCTAGGAAAAACTCCTAGGTACACCTTAAGACGCTTGTTCTAGTGAAGATTCATTCGTTCACCTGGTGTTCTTTAATGGACCTTACCAAGCGTAGAGAGCTTCACCATCTGCTGCACTTTCTGATTACCGGTGAGAAAAGGACACTTTTCCTGCTGCACCACACAAAGTATGATCTGAATGTGTGTGTTCCTTATTCAATGTAATACATCTGCTGTGTTCTCTTGTGGTTTAGACACAAGTCTGGGAGGAGGTGCAAACAGCCTTGCCTGGGATGTGTGTGTCATTTTGCTGTACTGATGCACACTTAATGTTTATATGGGGTAAATTGACAGCTGCTTTTTCCGTTTTTTCCCCTCTTCTTAAGTAATTTTGCTGGTGGTTTGCTCTACATTTATTTGTGAAGCAAGAGGAAGGGGCTGAGTTGATATTTTACAGGCTTAAGGTTACTTCAGAAAAAAACCCCAAACCAACAGCAACCAAACAAGTCAGCCCTGGAAAGTCTTCGGCCTTCTTTTCAGAGGCTGTGTCTAGAGAGAGAAAAAACAAATGAGAGCCCTTTGTAGAGACTTTCTCTTTCCTCTGACCTCAAGGTGACTATGGAAGGGAGGAAAAACCTCTTGTACTGTCATAATCCAAGAAAAGGTGGCAAGATGTTTGACCCTGTTCTCCCTCTTTCCTGCGTGTGCAGAAAGGGCTCTGAGTTGAGGTGAAGGGAGCAACAGCGCATGGCAGGACACATGATGCCTGCCCATCATCCTCCACCTGATTTGCCTCTTAGAAATAGCTGGGAGTAGCTATGGGATGGATGTGTTTTTTTGCTTTTGTGGAGGAAGCAGAAGATATGGGGGCTGAGATGTGGATACGTATAACTAAGCAGAAATAACTGAGGAGCTTTCTAGAGGTTTGGAGATCAGGGTTTTCTCCTTGATGATCATTCCTTCTGCAGATACATTGTTCAGCAACCTCAGTATCAAATGTGTGACACCTTTAAGTGTGGCTGGAGAAAATATGTGGCCGTGCTCCAGCTTTCCAACCCTGATCTCTCTGAAGAGAGGTTCCTCGGCTCTTTCCCAGACCTTTTCCTCCAGCAGGTAAAGATGTAACTGCCAAGGATGTGTCAGGGAGCAGGCAGTTCTATGAGGAAAGGACACTGGGAGCTGAGGGTCACAGCAAGGGATCAGTGCCATGACCTCCCTGAGAAGTGATGCAATCATGCATTACCCAGATTAGAAGTGTGGAGCAGGTCTGGAGGTGGTGACCAGACCACCCAAGAGGTCCACTAACCACTAGGTGGGTCCCTAGCAATGCAACAGTTCCAGAGGCAAGTCAATGGACCAGTGGTCCACTACCTGGCCAGACTGTGATGAAGTTCAAGCAGGGACTAGAGGTGAGGACTTGAGCTTAAATGTAATTCGGATAGTAGGGAAGGCCCAAGGGGGCCTCTCTCAAGGCTCTTTTCAAAGCAGCCTGCTACAAGGTTGCCCAGCTGCACCTTGCCAGAGCTGGCTGTGACCCAAGGCAGTCAAACTGCTGGGGTTTGGAGGAGCAGGGTGTTATGGTCAGGGTCCTGACACTTGGAGAAGCAAATGTGCGTCTTCCCTGCTACCTGTTTGGTGGGACATACTGATGGATATGCAGCAGGATCCAAAGGAGGATTCCCTTGAAGCTGTGAGGGAAGTATGTTGTTATTCATTGGAAAGGAAAATGAGTGGATCTGAAAGATGGTGTGACTGTGCCTCTGAGCTTCCTCTGAATCAAGTCTTTATTAATACCAAAGAAGAAACTGTTCTAAGTTTATTGCAAGGTATTTTTATATTGGTAAGGGAATGGTGCTTTGCGTATGTTCCCGTATCAAAAGTGCATTTGAATTATAAACTTCTTAAAAATGGAATACACCTTTTGAAGCTATAGCCTCCAAGGTTGATTGACGTCAGTCCAGGGGATGACAAGTACCAAGAACAGTAGCTTCTGGGCAAACCCCATCTATTTTAAAGGCGTTCAGTCATGATTCAAAGATTTCCGGAGTCTTGCAATGCAGAGGCAAACACAACCCTCTTCAGCGAATGCTTTATAGTGGAGCTAAGAGATGTTTTAGGACCCAACAGATTTATGAACTCTGCAAACTTTAGGAACCTTCCTAATCCTCTGATTGTTCTTTTAGACTGCTTAATTTTCTGCAATAAGAGCAGAGGATGTTCTTCACATGTGCTTACTGTCTATGTGCGAGCCCACTTTCCTTTCAAGTGCTCAGGAATTACTGCTCCTGAGCTTCTACCTGTAAAATACCTTACCGGTTTTTGAGGTATTACTTTTCCTCCTCGTGACAGTTTCTGATGCAGTGGGTGTCATCACAGATGCAGTGCTGCAAAATCTCAGTTCCAATGACATCTTATCAAGTTTAGTTGTTTGCATTGTGATGATGAATAAGGTCTTGGGGATTTAAAAATTCCAAATATTAATTTATTAATAATTAATAATATTGTAAAAGTGCAGAAAAGCCTTCTTGCTTTGATTCTAGGCAAGCATTAGTTGACATGGCTGCATGAGATGAGTTTTATAGACTGGCATACTTTTTTTTTTCTTTCTTGTACAGTTGTACACGTGAAAAGGAAACTGCTGCACCAGTAACCTCTGGGCTTTGGGGGCTGAGGGTTACCAGCAGCACTGGAGGTAGATGAACAACATGTAATTTAGTTTCACAGCTCAAAAAAAAGTTGTTCCTTTTAAAAAAGCTCCATTGGGAAAACTTGGTATTTCTCCGTTTGCTTGTTTATTTTTTGACAAAGCAAACAAATAGATCTGAAAAATATTTTTGTTAACCTGGACTCTTATTTAACTAAAAACATTATTTTGGGGTTATCTAGCTTTCCAAAATTCTCTTTCTTGCTTCATTTGATTACTAGTTAACACTGAAGGATGGGTTATTTTGCTGCTCAAAAAAGACATTACTATGTCATATAGGAACAAAATAGAAAATGCCAGGGCTTGCTGGAGTCAACATGAATATGAGAAAAAGATCACAAGAAAACATTCGAAATTTGCATTGCTAGGAAGATGAAGTACTGAACAAATCCCAATGAGGCAACAAAACTATGATTGGATATTGGGAAAACTGGAGTGTTTAAGTGCCTTTTTTTTCCCCCTTCAATTTCACTAACCAGGATAAATGTGGCCAGATGGCTAACACAATGAACATCGGTGACAGATGGGTAAGTGCTCTAACTATCGTCAGAAAAAACAGGTTAGAGATGCTTGTGAATTGGCAGGGCCTGATGAAACTCACCCTGGAATACTTAACGAGGTGGCTGAGGCTGTTCCTGCTGCTTCAAGATGGCACAGAGGGTGAAAGACTGGAAGGCACAACTACAATCATGATTTTTCAAGAGAAAAGAGGAAGATTTGGAGAATCACTGAGTGATCAGCTTAACTTCTGAACCCAGAGAAATACAAATAAGTGACCTGTTTTATCAAGAGCAGGAAGCACCTCTTGAAAGCAATAAATCATACCAAACTAGTGTGATTATCTCCTGTGACATCATGGAGTAGAGAAGAGACTGTTACAAATGATGTCTCTAATCAAGCTTTTCATAGGGCCTCAGATATTGCTCTCCAAACAGCCAAGAAACAGCCTAGAGGTATCTGCTGCAAAGCAGATGTGCAGCTGGTTGGGAAAAGCATGGGCGCAGCAGTGACTCGCAGCTTATGATCACATTGGGAGAACTGATCTCGTGGGTTCTCCAGAGGTTGGTCCTGGGTCTGGGTATATGCAATATTTTCATCTGTGGTCTGAGCAATGGAACAAGGAATACACATACTGACTATGCAGGTAATGAAGGGAGGATACAAGCAGTTTAAATGGCAGGGGGTTAATGAACAGCAGGTCTTCAACATCTGGAATGTGGTTAGGAAAAAAGGGACTAGAAGGATTGAGATTTAATCCACCTCCCTTCTGCAGACTGAGGCAGTGTCTGCTACCTTGCTTATTTGTGATAGAAGTTTGTCTAATCTGCTCCCAAAAGCCTCTGGTGAGGGAGACTCCATAATCTCCCCAAACAATCAAGTTCAGTGTTTCGATATACTTGCTCTTAATTTTTTTCCCACGTGTGTCGCTTAAGACTTTGCTGCATTGGAAACCTATTGCTGCTTGGTTTATCCAGATGATAGTGATAGGCCACTTTCTGTCTGTGCAGCAATCTTTCATTTCTTAACGTGGTGCCGAGCTGCAGCTGAGACTGTTTTGTATCTCATATAGCTGATTATTCCTTTTTAAGTGCATGATGTTATGCTTCCTCCCATCAAATGTCATCCTGTTTTGTTTGAGGAGAGAGCAGAGTCCTAGAGAGTTTTTGTTGCTGGTTGAAGGAACTGAAGTTGTTAAATAGCGAGAGCAGCAGCCTTGGAAGGGAACTTGTTCAAACATGTAGAAAAAGCTGTGCGTGCAACAAATTAGCTTGTTTTCTTGGTCTGCTGGGAAGAGGTCAGAAGTAATGTCTTCTAATTGTGCTAAGGAAGACTGAGTTTAGACCTCAGGAGATCCTGCATGTTAGCAAGTACAGCCCAGCACAGGCAGGGATGTGCTGAGGGAGGCTGTGGAATCTCTATTGACAGTGGTGTTTCGGAGCAGTAAGACTAAGAGTTGCCGAGGACAGCTCAGAGAGGATCCTTTCTTGGGGATGAATATAAACTGTCATCTGAGAGCAGAATAAGTTTTAACAAATATCTAAGCATTTATGATTTATTTTTTCCCTACTCTGTCTTTCTGATTTTGATCCTAGTCATAGTAGCCCTTCAAAAAAAAACATAGCCAGATCTAGTCAAGACTTAAATCTTGTTAAAGAATTCAGCATGCTGTGAGCTATCATAGTTCACAAATGTTTTGGGTGATGCGATTCTAGGCACCAGTGCAGCTTTGGTCCCTCATGAAAACAATCTGCTCTGGTTTGGAAGAATAAGCGTGGCCTTCTGAGGTACTGGGGATTGCTGGCTATCCCTTCTGTACAATACTACTTCTACTAAAGCTGTTGTAGCTGTCAGTAGGACATGCTTTTCTTAATCAATGGATGTCTTTACAATTAATTTAGCTTTTCTGCTGTGTATTAATACTAACACCAGCTAAAAGCATAATAGTAACTAAAATAACGCATCCACCTACACACAGGCTTTTCAAGCATAGTTTCTATAGTATAAGGAGTTCTCATAATTCAAATATTTTTGATAGCTATTTTTGCATTAAGAATAAAACAAACAGTTGGAGAGTTGTGATGTAGTATGATCAGAGTTAAAATAAGTCTCATTGTACATGAGAAACAGGTGTTCCTCCTGAATGCAGATAAGAGACATTTTTGTTCCAATGGGTGAAATGTCCTCATAGTGGCTGAGCACACATCAATGTGTACCACAGTGCTCCGG
>WEIS01064157.1:385-13996 GCA_013389965.1 Todus mexicanus
CTGTGTCCTTGTGAGTATCTGGAGTGTGTTGATATTCCTGTTTGCTTTCTTCCTTTTGAGTAATATATTTTATAACAACAACACTATTTTTTGGCATTGTTTTTATTATTTCTTTGCAGATAACAGCAGTCTGCAGAGAAGCAGCTCTTCTAGCCCTTCAGGAAGACATAGACGCCAAATCCATCATGGGACGACACTTTCAGTACGCGCTGACTGTTGTGACCCCGAGGATTCCCGATTCGTTAATCCAGTTTTATGCAGATTATCAGCAGCAAAGTGGACTACACAAGCTTTGAGAGGCAAATTAATACATCTCCCCATTCACAGTGTGAATGGGTAAATTTCCTTTGTAAAGCTGTCACAAGCCAAAGAATTTTGTATTGTATGTGAGTGGCGCGCTGGAAGTTAACTCAAGTGTAGAGTTGTCATAATAAATACCCGTGTGGAAGTTCTGAGTGCAACAGATGTCATCCAAAACTTTTACATTTTACAATTTCAGTGGTATAATCTGCATTTTAGAGGTTAAGGCAGTTTATCCGAGTGCACATCTATATATCAAAAAATAATTATCAAATTCTGAATTTTTGGTTGATTCTTCGCCCTCAAGAGAGTAGCAGGAAGTGTCTTCATTTACCAACTTCATTTATTCCAGCCCCAACCACAGTTTAATCCCAGGGACCATCCCAGTGAGGCACAGACCTGGGGAGTGGCCTCACTACAAAAAAATCCTTTTCAAGGATTCTGAATCTTTTGATTTATGATCTCCAGAAAAGCTGCCAAACAGGCTTGCCGAACAGAGCACTTTCTGAAATAAAGCTGAGGTACCCTGATTAATTACAGCAAGACGGTTCTCTTTTGTCTCAAACAGCTCCTTTTTACATATATACTGGAAAGCAGGCACCTTAAAAATTGTACATCCCTTTACTAATTCGAAACCTCTGCTGAGCATTAGCGAAAGATTGTTGTTGGTGGTTGTTTCCATCAAGGTAAGTAGGAGTGTCGATAGGTAATCTAAAGCTGGCCACTTAAAATCCTAATGAATCCTAGTGAATGAATTAGAAAACCTCCTTGCAAAAACTATTATAAATGACCACAAAATAGTTCAGGGTCAGAAAAACCTTTCAAGCTTATTTCTTTGTTATATCACCTGTTGAAATGATGACAGGTCCTTATGGGCTCTCTACTCGTACACTTGGTATGAAACATAGTTAAGCAAACTCATTTTCACCTTTCTTCTCATCAAGACTCAGCTTTTCTATTCCAGACATGAAAAACAGAGGGAAAAAGATAGCAAAGTCAATACAAACTTTAAGAAAAATATTAGGGTTTTTTTTAAAACGTGACAAGAACCTGAACTTTATTGGGTAATCCTGTGTTTTCCTGCTGTTTTGCACATAAGTAGAAGAATTTACAGGTCAACATCTTAGCCAAATCCTGCTTTCATTTGTTGGAGTGAACAAGAAATATAATTTTATTTTATTTTTTTATTAATGGTTCTGAAGATTTTTCCTTCTTGCTGTCATTACATACGTATTCATGAGAGAGCCGTAATTATTTAGAAATTTAAGTCATTTTATGAGAAACGCATATATCTAAGAGATTTCTACTATACTTACATTATCTGTATGAAATTTAGAACAATCTCTTGACCTTGATTATGGTTTTTCTCTATTTAGGTATGCTCTGTACACAATTTGTAGCTTTTAATCAGAAATCCATTATTTTTAAATGACAACTTTTCTATTGCTTTTATTCTAACCTCTTGCTGTTATAATTAACATTTCATTTTACTGTCACTGAAAAGGATTAGAGATGAGGAGAAGCAGGTTTTTCACTTGGTTCACCTGATGGGTGTGCTCCAGATGAGTTGCAAAGCTAGATGGCCACTCCTTCAGAAGCATTCAGATCCCTTGAGAAGGTGCACCAATGTGTGAATCTGAACTGGAAAACTGAGAGAGGCAGGTAGGAGCTGGCTGCCCTTCCCATACGTAGACTTGTGTTGCCATCAGAGCAAATATTGCACATTAAATTTTAGGATATTAGGAGAGAATGCTGGCCCACGACTGATCGTCTTGCCTTGGGATAAACCCCATCCCTGCAAACGTTTATCCTCTCATCCACGTGGCACCACGTTTATCCCCATGGTACCAAACCTCTTGATACATACATACGTGCCTGAAGTGATTTTAAATGTAGGAAGCTCCCCTTTTTATCATGGTGCTGTTAAAAAAATTAAGTTGCAGCAAATTTGTGAAGTTCCTGGAAGGTATATATTGTTCCTGAATATTCTGTTTGGAAAACTTGGCTAGTCTGATGCCACTTTTAAGTCTTAACTTCAACCCAAGCCATGGATACATTGAGATATAAAGAAAGGTATAATGATTTCCCTTCTTGTTCCTAATGACAGATCAGAAACCCTCTTACCAGACTTCTGGAAAATAACCAAAAATTCAATTTTGGTCAAAGCCCACCAGCAAGGTCATCTTTTCATAGCCCAGTCCGGAGAGTGCTTTTGCACCCTCAACCTCTCATTGGGACTTACTGACGAGGGCACTGTAGGACACAGCACTTCCAAAGTATCTTCTGTCAGCCTGTCATTTCAATGAGTGGTTTTTAATTCAGAGCTGAACTTTTCACAGCGTGTTTTACTGAACACATTGTGCCTTGGCACTGAATCAAATTGCTTGCAGTGTGAGGCCATATAAGCCTGAACACCTCTACGCTTCAGAGTGAATTGGAGATAGAGGTGTTCTCTCTTCTGCTGGGTTAAGCACACGTATTGTTGTTTGGATGTTTCCATGAGATTTGATTTTAATAAAGCAATAGAGGCTCAGTGAACACAATGAATGCATCTGAGAAGATCACCTCTCTCCCATCCTCTCTTTAACTGCTGAAGTGGTTCCTTGACTTACTTCTTCACGTTCTGTAGAAATACAGTCTTTTTCCTGTCTACCATTATCTTTTGGAGCCAGATTTTGGCCCCAATACTGCTTGAGTTGCAAAATTGTTAACGTTAAATCAGCTTTTCAATGTTTCAGGCACATTTTGTCTAAATACCAAATCTTCCAACAGCAACGTCTTGCAAAATGGCATGAAATGTCTTTTGACAGGTGTGCCAAAAACTACCTGGAGAATATTTATTATCAAAATGCAAAAATGTCTTCACTTCACTTGAAAAAAAAGTTCAGTCCTGTGTTCTCCCTAATGCATAAACCAGATTCTCAGTGCAAGTATGATACACAATTCTTAATCCTGGAAAAAAGAAGGAAGTTTATTGTGGATAATATTCCTACGGTCTCTAAATGAGAACAGAACATAAGGTTTACTAAGTTCAGGTGCAAGGGCAAAACGTCAGGGACAGAATGAAGATAATATTCCAAGATGGTTATTCAGAACATTGAATTTAGACTTGTCAGCCCTTTCAAATACTGTGTGCTTAAAGTTGATTTTTCTGGTTTGTGTATACTGGCTCTTGCCTCTTTGTTTCTTTAGACATTTTTAAATGTCAAAGTGCGGTTCTTCTCATTCTGAAACTGGGCACATGCCAAACAAAATGCTCCTATAACCAAGCATCCGCTGGTTAGTGCTGCAGGAAGGCTGTCTAGGGATGATGTTTCACTGAGGAGCAGGCGTCAGACTCTGTGCTGATGGGGTATGGAAACGGGTAAAGAGAAAGCCTGACTGTAAAGCCTGATGTTTTGCCATGTACTGCCTGTAAGGTGAAGCTAACTGGTGGGCACGAGTTCACAAGCAGGAGAACTTTCTCTCCTTATTGCAACAGGCAAATATCAGAACTGTGGAGGAGTTCTGGCCCTTAAGACTTTTGGATATTTCTGGCTGTCCCACAGAAATCAGTGATTGTGTGGGTGTAAAGCAAATGTCCAGTGGTTGTGGTAGCTCCGTATCTAGTGCTAGCTAGGAGGACACTTTGAAGGAATTATGCGAATGGGGAGGTCTGCTGCTTGGCCACCACTGACAAAGCCAGCCTGTAAGGAGAGAGAGACTGAAGGAGGATGGATGAGCAGTGCATTTCAGCTACTCCAAAGTGGCATGTTGACCATTGGATACAGGAGCCAGATGGCCTAAATGAAGCTTTTTGTAACTGCTCCAAACTGTCTTGAGGTCCCAAATAATGTGGAGCTAACCCATAACAGAGTTGATTTGGAAAATGGGGTTTATATTGTGACTTTTGTATTTGTATTCAATGTTATTGTTATGGTTGTAGTGAATTGCAGTAACTTTTATTTAGTATGACCCTCAAAGTCTTTTGCTTTTGATGATGCTTTTTTTTATCCCCTTGACATGAACGAAAATCCTGTAGATGATCTAACATACGCAATTTAATGAAGAGCTTTTGCTAGGGAGTAGATGCAGAATCACAATTGTAGTTGCACATGGTTTGAATGGCAGGTTAACATCTGGAAGACAAATATTTCAGCTGAAGCCTACTCCTAATTTGGGGGTTTGTGGTGTCTACTATTTCTGCAGCTGCTACCTATTCATTTATTAATCTTTTCTGTAGGAAAGTCAGCCAGGCGCTTTCTCCAGGGCTTTCTGTGTTCTGTGTTAAATATTTTAAATGGTGTCATTCTTCCTCGCAGACCTAAACCCAGCGACTCCGGAGTCCTGATAGGAGAAGGAGATGTGTGTTTTCTCTGTTAACTAATCCGCCAAGGACTGGACTGGTGAGGGGGAGAGAGCCCCGCTCTATGTTCGTGTGGCAGGCCTCCAGCAAGAGCGCAGGTGTTGCGAGAGAAGGCAATGGCAACCAGATGACATTCTTTCCCTTTGAACTAGTGTGGAGCCATTGCTCAAACAGATTACGGGTCCTTCCAACAAAATTTGAAGCTAGTTTGTTGACTGCATGTGCCTGTGTAAAAACATTTGGCGATAAAGCTTGGATTCATCTAACTAAAAGATTAGGGGAGTGGAATCGCTCTCAGTTCCCTTGGCAGTCATTGGAGAGCCTAAAAGATGGTCCAGGCAGTGATTTATCCCAGCTAAGAGCTGAACTACCTTTCTGGAGGTACTAGAGGGGTAGCTGATGCCAAGAGAGGCCCCGAAACACTTATCTAGAGAAAGTGCCTAGAGATCCATGGAAGGAATTGAGAGCAGTAACTTCCAGCATATTGAGAAAAGTATTTTATCAACTTGTGCAAATATCTCCTGTTTGCATAAATAGTTCTGGAAATGCTGCAGGTCTCTTCCTTTCAATACCTGTGTCTGTGTGGCACTGCAGTGCACTCGTAATCACATCCTCCCTGATATTTTTTATCTCCTTTACTACTACAGAGGAGTTTTCACATCCCTGTTTTGTGAAGTAAATGGCTCTGCATCAGCAGAGTGTGGAAAGGGCTTTGATAACCTTCAAGGCGAAACACTTGTCAGCTCTTACTTTATCCAGGAACCGATTATCTGGGCTATGGAATAATGAGATTATGTCTTTCCTCCACACCGCTGGCAAGAGGTTCCAGTTTCACGCAGGGATAGCTGCTTACCTCAAGCCTGCTCTGCTTAATGCTGTTTAAAGCTACCCTCTGTCAGCGAGCTTTCCCCAAACCAAGGGTGTGAAATGTGTCTGTACAGCCTCATTCGCATTACATGCAAGGTGTTTTCACGGGGCTCTGCACAGGCAGGCACGTCTTAGGAGGAACATGGAGTGGGATTTGGGGAGTGAGTGGACCAAAGCCATACAACTCATGCAGGTGTCACAGTAGTCAGCTTGCTGCACTCCTCCAGTCTTAAGTCTGCAGCTTTAACACAAGGCTATAGCTTGGAGAGTGGACATCAAAGATCCCTAAAGCACACAAGTTGTGGGTGTTAAGGCCTATGGGTGCTTAAGTAGATTAGCAAACAAACAAATCCTTTAATGTTCTGGAATGCTTCCTCACCACCTAAGTGGGGATTATTCCACCAAACCAGCAAATTCTACCCTTCTACCTAGTGTAAAGCTTGCCTTTCAGATAACCATGCTCCTTAAAAAGCAGTACTCTTAGGTTTAAAAAGATAATAATATATGAAAGCATATTAAATACTTCTGTGTGTATTTCAAGAAAAGCACAGAAATGTTAAGAGACCCCATAACTGAGGTTACTACAGTGGTGGTGGTTTCATATGTAAGATGTTACACCAGAAAGGTCGCTACAACAGCAAATGTTATCCTTAAAGTTTGTTTTACAGAACTCACTACCATTTTATGAACACACACGTGACACAACTTTCTTGTTAGCACTGTGATACTCTCTGCTTTCTATCTGAAACATGTAGATACAACTGGTTACATTGGTCCGATTCCATTTCCAGGCTTTCACAATCTGTAATTTTGGTGAAAAGCTGGTTTTGTTAATATGCGATGCATCATAGTGACCGGTTACACTTTTACTACAAAAGGGTGTTTATTTTCTGGAGGGATGAATAGTAATCAAGGATCAGCTGGTAGTGCCAAGTGCCTTGATAACACAATTGGCTGCATACAGCTTTGTTAGACCCTGTCCTGTACTTGCCTCAGAGACTTAAAAGAAGATGGTGGGAGAGCTGCTCTTTACCTGCTTAGCTGGTGGGGATCTGAATTTTGGGATCACTTTGTCCAGTGGGTGAGAAGGTAAGAGCCTGCACTGGAGCATATGAAGCCCTCACTGATTAAGGATGGCGAGGGGAATGTGGGAGAGGAGATAGGTAAAGAAAATGTTTGAAAATAAACATGTGAATGAGGAAGATAACCCTGAAATCAAACACTGACTGGTTTTAATGGGGAAGGGTGGGGGCTGCTGGAGCTGGAAGGAGACGGAAAGTGGTGATACTGATTACAATCAGAGTAGGGGCTGATTTGTGTCATTTTGATGCTGATTTTGGTGTGATGGTTGGTGAGCTGACTGAGGGCTACAGTTACCCCAGCCCTACTGGTAGGAAGTGTCTCACTGCTGAGCAGAGTGGAATCTGGCTTTGATCTTGTTAACCCCATCAGCAGTGGATTAGCAGATGTGTTTCTGGAGCTTAACTCTTTCAGACAGTTAAGGTGTATATAAAGTGGCAGACATGATGATTCATACTTTCTTTGGGTTTTGGCTGGGGTGTGGTTTTTTTTTTAAACATCAAAGACTAAATTCTCCTAGGCCAGCCCTGGCTTTCTGCATTGGTCTTGCCAAGTGTTTCCCGTACAGCAGCAAGAACACCCTTGCAGTTGCTTTCTTTCAGGAAAAAAGACATTCTCGCATCTTCCCCCTCTTCTCCAAAATGGATTTTGTTGACTGGAAAAGATAAGGATTGCAGCACGACAGCACACAGTAGCATCCACCCTGGTATGGACATAGTGAGTATTTCAGATTAATTTTGAGCTTATGTAGTCCCAGGAGTTCACCCAGGAAGAAGCTTGCCCAGTGTGATGACAAAAAACCAGGCACATGCTGAGCATTGGCTAGAGGAGAAGATTGCTAGTAACCCTCAGGCTTTATTTGTTTTAAAGTCCCCAAGATTTGCACTAAATACAGAATAAAAAAGCCCTAACCCTGTAAATGAGATGAGTGTAGATTAAATTAAAAAAGACTTCTGTGTTAGTGCAGGTGCCTATTATTGTGGTATCTAAAATCAAGTGTATGATTGTCAAGAACACTCAACAAAACCAACTGGCTTTTGTCTGGTGGTTCCTTCAGGAAAAATAAAAAACATGGCTATTTGATTTGGGTGTGTTTTCAAAAAGTTCTTATTTGGGAGAGCATCTAGGAGATGGCTTTGTGCAAAGGTGTGCTTTATATCTTGAAGTCAATTCTGTTAGGCTTACACTTGGCCTGATTTGGGGGGAATAGTCACTATCTTCAATATTATGAGTGCCTAATTATTTTAAGCTGGACATTATCTTGAGGAAGGACTGCAGAAGAATTTGAAGGAAGCTGAGACAAAGCTGTGCAGACCAGGACTATCAGGTTTTAAACTCTGCTCTGAACTGAATAAGGAGCTTTGAGCGCTTGGAAGCGTGAGCAAAATGTGTTCAAGCTCACTTCTCTTTTAAGGCACCTTGCCATGCACTGGAGCAACTCCAGTTATTTTTGCAGTAGCTCCATTCAGGATTGGTGAATGAATGGATGGATGGATGGATAGATAGACAGACCAACCAGTTGGTCCTCATGGAGCAGGAGGAAAGACTCAAAGGAGTGTGGGGGGGAAACAAACCCTCATGTTTTCTGAACACTGAGTGTGCTGCAGTTATCTGAGAGCTGCAGGGATTCTACTGCAGTGAAGAGCAGTCACAGCAATAGAATAACATGAGGTCTGTGGAACATAATTAACTGTTTGCAAGGGTGGCTGGAGGATTAAGCTAGGAAGAGTAAACTAGTAAAAAAAAAAAAATAATATTAAAAAAAAAAAAAAAAAAAACCAACACAGCTTTAACATGTTATATAATCTCTGTGAAACTTGCTCTGGGAGATCCTCCAGGAGTGAGTGTCAGTCTCCGTTTTGTACAAGTCTGTACATAACCTTTATAAGAATTTGTATGAAGTTGGGTGGGGAAATGGTGAAAGAAAATGTTAGAACAGAATGTAGCCTGACCAAATTCTCCCTGGGATGGAGCACTCAAAGCAGGAGGTTTACTCGTTCACCTCTCCACAGGTGATTCCCAGCACTTTATCTCAGGCGGTGGGATCCAGTGCAATCCCATTTCACTTTTGACTGCAAATGGGAATCTGAAAGGCTTCTAGGTGTGTTAATCTCATAAGTAATTACAGCTATGAGATGTTATGGTAAAAAATAGTCACGCTTCTCTCAGCTGGATGCTGCCATGCCTTGGGAACAGTCTAGTGTGTTGTTTATGGCCCTGTCAGCCACATAGACAGTACCTATCGGTTTGTATTGGCTCTACTGTGTACAGGTACAGCAATTAATTTGATGACTGCTAATAACACAGGACATGGACTATACCACAGAGCTGTTTCTTTTCCAGGAGCTCAGTCATTGCCTACATTATACGTAGATGGTATTCACTTATCTGTCCTCTGAGAACAACTTAGAGCAAAGTGGTTTGAAGCATGGCGTCTTAAGGGGGAAAGGTGATGAGAACAGAGGAATTATTCACCATCCTTTTGTGAAATCTGGAAAAAGCTCTTAGTACGCAGACGAATCCAACTGTATCAGTCTGCCTCTCCTGCTGATCTTTCATCTTTTGTTCTGTCCTTTCCACCTTCCTCTTCTAGCGTTCTCATGCTGCTTCTTCCCTGTTCCCTGCCAGAAAGGATTGTTTTCCTCAACACAGCTCAGCAGTGCAGCAAGTAGTGCTGAAAATGTTGATGATGCAGAAGGGATATGGAACATGACATGTTTCATCTAACCAACATGAAATATGGTAACATTTGTAAGCTTTTACTGAGGTATCCTTTCTGATGGAGTCAGTGGGATATCTGTGCAATAAGAGAACTGGATGAGGAGATGGAGATTGGACTTTTCTGCATTTATTTGCTTATGGCCAGACCATTCTCCTGATAAGATATGAAGTTCTCCTCAGGGAAAGACAAATTGTGAAAAAGCTTATTGCAAAGAATATTGCACTTGGTTTTGCAAAGTAGGCCACGATCCAGCTTCCACTGAAAACAATGAGGGTTTATTAAATGCTCTAAGAACTGGCCCGTGCTTACAACTGCAGAGTACTTCATAAGGGTCTTGCTTTTGTTTTCCTCACAACTTTGCTTTTTGGTAATGATCTTTGTCAGGAAGTCAGTTGGGAGCTAGATAAAGCAATGCCCTAGTGAGGTTAGCGCAGAGTGTTAATAGAGTTTCCTACGCTGTGGGTCTTGCCTTGTGCTGCCGCCTGCTTCGAGACCCAAGGAAGTGGCTCTGGGTGGCTCTGAGCAGTGTCATCAGGCTTTAAACAGCTGAACTGGTGTCCCATCAATTTTACTTTTCATGAGGCTATGCAACTTTATTACCAAGATTAAAATTTTTTTTAATGTTAGTGAACTCCACAGCACTGGGAGCTCCAGATTCTGCTGGACGGCTTTGCTCTCGAGCGTGTTCTTCAGCTAGCCTTAAAATATTATTTCATTGATGTTTTTGAAAATATTTATTGAAGTTTGTCTGCCCCTTCCTTACAGCACTGTGATTTCACTTGAAATCTAATGATCTTTCATGGCATGCACTGAGAAAGTATTTTTCCATGTATATTTTTTCATTTCAAAGCCTGAGTTTATAATAGAGCCAAGGGAACAACTGTCTTCATTCTAAACTAGCTCTAGCCCTAGAGTTCTCTAGTCCTAGCTCAAAGTGAAGGAATGGCTTTCAGATGTTCGTTTTGGGGTTTCCATACTTTGAGTGTTGCTCCTTTGATAGGATTTATAAGATAGGAATATCATATTCAATGGTCAGTATAATAAGTTTTTTCCCCATAAGCGAATTGATTTTTTGCATACTTTTTTTGTATACTTGAATATCTCTGCAACATTTATAAATACGAATTTTTCACGTGATTTGTTAAGCCAAAGATTATCACCAATGTAGTAAGAAAGAGCTGGTAGGACATCCTAGTCAGATGCTGTCATCAGCTCACTGGAACTAGTCAGTGAGTCGTTTTTAACAAGTAAACTCAGAGTCATTTAACATCCACCTCCACTTCAAACATTTCCGTGGTTCATTAATGTCTGTGACCTTCTCCATGTATCGTCAGTGATGTGTCTACCTCATCTTTCAGCTGTTGCTCACAGATGTGCCATTTTCTGTGTGCCTTCTGAGTTTGCTCTCCATGTGACAAGTAACCTGGCTGGTTTTCCTGACATGGTTTTTCCTTTCTATCTTTCTTTTCTTTGGGGCAGGGGAGGGGGTGGATACCTTCTGGCACAATGGAAAGCCACTTTTCATGATGAAAACTAATTTATTCCTTTCAGTCTGAAAAAAAATCTGCACTTTGGACTAGTTTGCAATTAATGTGCGTATGAGAGAGCTGAATTTTCAGCTCTGTTAGCTGATTCAGTGGCAGGCTCAATTTTTAGTATTATTTTAAATATCAAATATTTCCTTTGTTTCAGTAAGAAACTATTTCATAGGAGTTCTGTTTCTGAGTTCGTTTGTGTTTTTTTAAACAAAAGCTTCAGCTTTTTGCATTCACCGTTCAGTAGAGTTATCTTTCATATTCAATACTGCCATGATCAGTGTATGTATAAAGAAGTGATATCGGTAACTGATTCTGCTTGAAATTGAGAATAGCTGTAGAACTGGCTTGACATCTAGGTAACATTTAGTGCTGGGGCACTAAATTCAGTGTTTCAATATGTTTCAATAACACTACGAAGAATAAAAGATGGTGTTTTCAAGAGCTGCTCAGGGAGATTATACAATAGGAATTCTACCTTCCTGCCCCAGAAAGAACTCTCTGAGCAACTGATTCTTTCCATATCTTCCTAAGGAGTGCTGAGCACTTTTAACTTAAGGCAGTTGGCACCCTGGAAAATTAAAGGAGCTAATGAGTCTACAGGAGTGACTCAGTTTTGTTTTGGTTTTCATGTGGCAAGTTTAAAAAAGGACAGCAAATGGTTTCAAGAAGTAATTCTTGACATCAATTCATTTCCAACAATGTTGTTTTCCATTTATTTTCCATGTCTCACACTGTTTGTGTGATGAAATGTGAGTAGCACTATATGAGAGCCCTGATATCTTCAACAAAAACTCAAAATAAGGTAACAGCATACTGCAAACTGTATCTTATGTGTGTAAGAGTATCATAGACTTCTGTTTAAATTTTCTGGAGTCAGGGCATTGGGAGAAGAATTAGAAAAGTAGTGATGGTTTGCAGTAAGAACAGAATGGTGTTTATGTTCTAACAGATGGAAGTTTTAAGTTTTGAGAGAGCTCTTCCATGTCTTTTTAAGCATAAAAGAGAAAAATTAAAATGTGGGGTTGGTTTGTTTGTGGTTTTTTCCATGGGAAGTCAAAATCTGTAAATACTTCTGTGTTGAAGTGGCTGATGCTGTGGCCAGAAATACATGTGGCTCTGCCACAGAGATGTTCTGTAGCATATTCATTTTCCTGTAGCAAATTTCTGGTCCAAAAGCAGTGGCAATGCCCTGGCTATTTGAGAGGTACTCTAGGTACGTGCTTTCATAAGCATCACTTGGTATCATACACCTGTATTAAGGTTCAGAGGAAAAAGTTTCTGTGAAAAATATCATCGCTTGCTGCAAACTTCTTTCCAAAGGATCCATGGAGAAACTTCCTTCCTGCTTGCATTTCAGGGAATCAAAGATTGTCTGTTAAAATCTCACTGAAATGCCTTTCGATTGGTAAAGCAGAACTAAGAACGTGGCGTAGACATTAAGTTACTGCTTCTCTACAGAAGCTGGTACAGCTGCAGGGGGAACCTAAACTCAGTTGTTGACACACTGTTCTTGAGAACGACAAAAGAGATTGTGTTCATTAGGCCAGCCCCATCATTCTTGCTAAAAGCAGTCTCAGGTTTCCGTGTATATTTTCAAATCAAATTAGAAACGCTGCTCCTGAGACCACCTTGAGCTGACAGTGATGGATTGCACAACCTGATAAATAGGAGGCATTCCTAGAGGTGTACTAACCCCCAAGTCACCACAAGTGGTTAGATAATAAAAACATACAGAGAGCCGTGCATTTAAATTAGCAGATAACATTGCCTCTTCCTCTGATAATCCAGTCCCCATCTGGGGAGTGGCCATTTCTCGAGCAGAAATGAGAAAGGTTTGCTCCTCGGTTGTTTCTGAAGCGAAACGCTATTATTCAGGTCTGGTGGATTTCCTCTGGCTAGTTTTCTAACGGCTATAATTAAAACAGCCACCTCCTTTCACTCAGCTTTCAGCATGTACTTACACAGCTAGATCGATGGTACTTAATCCCAGCAGGAGAATCTTTGTAGCTCTACCTGCTTGTCACCTAACTATAGAAGAAAGTAAGAGAAATGGAAAGACAGGCTGACTGGCCTTGAAAAAAATCAGAATGCACCTAAAGTCACAGGACATGGGAGGAATACGAAAGGATAACACTGGTTCCTCCAGTATGGTGCAGAAGGTGCGGAGGGGAAGCACATTCTCAAACTCTGGGCTTATTTCGTCCCTTTGTTCTAAGAGGTTTGCCTGGCTGCTGCCTTCCACTATGTCTTCTGTCTCTAACAAAATCTGATGTTATCTTCTAAAGAGAAAACTCAAGATTGTGTTTGTGAAGGAGGATTTCTTGTGTGCCTGTACAGTGGCGGCAAGGAGCACCTTCATATGGCTGCGCTTCTTCAGAGAGCTTTAAGAATAGTCCTTGCACAGAAGCTGAAGAAATCCCCAGCTACTGGTGCCTTTGATCTCAAATAAAGGTCAATCTGTCTAGCAGAAAGCGTGATTGGAAATGCTACCTTACGTCACCCTTCACTTTCTCTTCTTTACCCTGAAATGATTCACTCTACCTTTCAGGGTACACCCTCACCACAGCACCTATGGTTTATGCTGCAGCTCTTCAGAAGAGCTTGATCTTCTCTCATGCACCAACCAGCTTAAGCTAGGACTGCCAAGATTTTCAATTTGGTGGTAAGAAACTGTACAAAACACTTATTCTTACAGCAATGTTTAGAATCAGAATTGTTCTGCTTCAAAGAGACCTCCAAGATCATTGTGTCCAACCATT
>WEIS01064158.1:0-11801 GCA_013389965.1 Todus mexicanus
AAAACCCCCACAAAAAAACCCAATAATGACATCAGACCTAGTTCCTGATTTCTGAATATTCTGCATTGAAAACACATTGGCTGCTACAGAAACAAAGATTATTAGGCAATTAACAGGGAGTTAAATCTCTTAATTACTCTTCAACTTGTCAAAACCATTATTTGTACTGTCTAGTAAAGCTGTTGGTGTGAATGTTTTGTTGAAAAAATGGAAATGGCTAAACAGATCTGAAATCTTGATCTGAAAGTGCTTTCAATCTGTATGATGTCTGGAATATGTGCAGAAAAAGATTTGCTCAGGTGAGTGAACAAATTATTCTCAAAGTAGCTGAGACCAGTGACCAGCAGTAATGTTTTCCAGGCATGTTTTACGCCTCCTTCCTTCTCCCCTCAGTAACAATCCTCTAGCACCATTTAAAAAAAAATTCTTTCAGGTTCAGAGTCTGCCCCTATTTTGCAAGACAAAATTTAGATCTCTTAAAGTAAAACTCCCCAAAGGAGCCTCTTCCTGCAGATGGATCCATGTTAGTCATCTTTTCAAAGAAAGCTTGTACTGAGATATGCAGAACTGCTCAAGATGTGCTTAAGATAATTTGTTAATGACATTGGGTTAGTCAGCTTAGTCTGCAAGAGCAAGTCCTGCAACTTAACAAGCAAAATAAAATTAATTAAATGGCTAGATTCCCCCTTTCAAAATTGAAAAAAAATATTTTGATGAGAAAAGAAAATAATTTGAAGCAAAACAGAATCTATTTGATGATGCTTAACTCATTTCAGTGATCTTCAGAATACTACACTTTTCAGTCACTTGCTTTTGTTCACTAGCACAGCTGAATATTAATAGAGGCAGATGTATTTGTAGTATTTCCAATGTAAAGTATAAAACCAATATTGCCATTACCAGTTTCTAAGTATTACTATAATTTTCACGGTGCGCTGTTGTCAAGAATGATTGCCACAAATCCTCTCTCTTCCTTGTTCATTCCAGGAGTAAAAATCTGAAGAAATAAGGAAACTTTTCCATTCTCCCTCATGAAATAAAAATTTGAACTATGCACTGCCAAAATTTTATTACATATCCCTGCTCAGTGTGTTGCTTCTTTCTTTTTTTTTTAAACAAGATCCTTGGTACAGACATCTTTTAAATTACATTAAATGCAAGGAGACAGGTACCACATATACTGCTGCCATTTCTGCAGGAAAATTTCCAGTTTTCCAGTAGCTATGCAATTCCATGAGTTTGAGGTGTGTGCCACTCTTACAGGGGAAGGTAAGTAAATAAAGCAACATCTCCTTGTTTATATTTATTTTAGTATATGAAACAAACAAATGAACAGACAGGTTTGACAAGCAAATTAGAAACCACCTATTTGACTGGTAACTGCTGCAGTGCTTTAGGGATCTTAGATCTCTGAGGAATTGCAGAGAATGTTGGTGCATAGGTCAGATTAGCCAACATTTTAAAAAGCAGCATTAAATATCTTTGGTCTGCAATGGAAGAAGGCACAATTTTCTATTTGTACTTCAGACAGAGGCAAAATGAAGATAATATGGCATTTTATCATTACTCTGAAGAGATCTGAAACCCCTAATGTCCTTTGGCTGCTATAGATACTGTTCACTGCTGCATGCCAAAATTAGGACTAAGGTGGTGTTCGAATTTGAAGCAAAGGCTTATGCACATGCTTTGTACAAAGCACCTTCAAAATGTCATTAAAAGTTATTCATTAAACTAATTATTCATTAAAAATTACATTCCTGTGAGTTAAGGTTGAATTACTGGGCAGACCACATAGACATACATGTTTCACTTCTACATTTTTCTTGCATCTCATTGACAGGATGTTCCATTTCATATTCCTTACCTAACTCATAAAAATGCTTAACATCTCTCTTACTCTTACTGACCTTAAACAGCCTACTGCTTCCAATAGCCCTCCTACAATTACAATAGACATGCATGTAGCTCAGTATAGCGGTGGGTAAGGGAGAACACATTTATGAAATAGGCACTTCAGGATTTAAAAGAACAGATGCGAAGCATCCATAAGGCACTATCTTTTTCTAAAAGTAAAAGAGCTCATTTGGATGACGTGGAATTTTGTTAAAAGCTTGTAACAGAAACCCCATGAGCCCTGGACTGCAGTTAGAGCATTTTGCACAGGCTGGAGCTAATGAAGATTTGTTTCATTTTATTTTTGCTGCCAGAAGAAAGGTGAGATTTTACTATAAAAAGACAGTAGCTTATATGCCTGCTAATGGAAAGGCAAACTACAGATGCCCTCATAAATTTATTGACTGGCACCACTAGAAAGAGCTGGCTTTTTTATATTATCTGATGAGAGGACAAATAATTCATTATAGCACATCTCAGTAGAATAATTCTGACACTTCAGCTGACCAGTCTGAACCAATGCTGATTTTATGAGGCTAGGACATGTCAGAGATAAAGGTGCATTAATCTTCTACCTGGGTCTTCAATTGGTCTTGAATGAAACAGGAATTGCCCTGATATTTGACTAATCCAAAGTAAACTAATTCATCATTATTTCATTAATGTTAGATTCAGATTATACCTTGGATCTTAATTCCAAATCAGGATTGAACTTGATGAGGACATGATTTAGCCTGTCACAAATCATTAACAAGACTGAAACCCAAAGGCTACAATTGGATGGAAAGATGAGTGGGCTTCATGGCTCACTTCTGAGTCCTGGTCTCTCAACCATCTTAACCAAGATTTTGGTTGACATGGGCAATAACTGTCCTCTAGGTTGGTGTGACTGTTGTTCATACCATACTTTGGTAAGCAAACATAACTACCTGGACCCCCGAATTCTACTCTGGTAAGAGGTTTTGAGATAGCTGAGGAATTCATCTGGACACCTGGGCACTCAGAATGTCTTTGGTCCACCAACCCAAGATAAAGCCTTCCTCTGATGCTCAGAAGGCAGAGCTATAGACTTACAACTGCATTTTCTGAATTTGGCAACCTGAAATGATGACAAGAATCAGGATGTTGACAGATGCCAAGGTCATTGAAAGGACATTGTAGAGAGGCAGGTGCTGGTCTCTTCTCACAAGTTGATAATGATAGGACAAGAGGGAATGGCCTGAAGCTCCACTGGAGGAGATTTAGGTTGGACATTAGAAAGAAATTTTTCTCTGAAAGAGTTGTAAAGCATTGGAACAGTCTGCCTGGGGAGGGAGTTGAGTCATCATCCCTTGAAGTATTTAAAGGGCGTATAGATGAGGTGCTTAGGAATATGTCTTAGGGGTGATAAAGATTAAAGGTTGGACTGGATGATCTTTTAGGTCTTTTCCAACCTAGGTGATACTGTGTGATGCTGTTGTCAATTATGCTGCTTCTGAACTAGGGCTGACCCATGCCTAGTTCACAGCTGGTGTCACATCTTAGATCATCTCATATGTGCAGCCTCTTTTCACTTACACAACAGTCTAGTCCCACATTGCATACTCAGCTGAGGTGGGTGAGACATGAAAGCTCACGGAAGCCTGGAAGAGAATAAAACATTTCTTCTTTCCCCTACCAACATTTTCAGGGTTAGCAAGCATCGGCGATTTGCATATGGTATTTTTAATATTTGAGAGTTGTTTGCTTTACAACTCATTTTTCTCGTCTTCTCCCACCAGAGGTGCAGAGGTTTAATCTACAGATCTGTCTATCTTTCTGCAGCCAGCATCTGTACCCCTCAGCAGTCTTCCCAGATTCACTTCTAATATAAGCTGATGATTAAAGCTGGATGAGGGTTCACTCAAATGAAAGCGTTCATAAATGAATGGAAACTGCATGCATGCTATAGAGAAATGAAGATTCAATAATACAAAGATAAGAAAACCCTCTTCTGTTGAGCTACTGGATGTTGAAAAAGGAATTAAAATATAATACATCAAAAATATAAAATTGGATGTGTTCCCTGGAGATAAAACACATCATCCCAGTTTTGTATCTACAGAAAAACTCTGGGTTCTTTTAGCTGGCATGACTCTTTATATCAGAAGGACAGAAAACACATATTACTTCTTCCTTTTTCTTCCTTGCGTTTCCAGTTACACTGTCATATCAAATTTAACAGAAATATGTGTAGTGTAAATGAATTCATATGATTGTGTGGACTTTTATTTGTTAATTCCCTAATCTTACAATATGCTGCTAGTCCATCTAAACAGTTAAATCCTCACAGATGCACTAGCCGTGACTGTCTGTGTCAGGAAGATACTGGGTATCAGCTGCAGGAAGACTGGAATCAACACTACTTAATGAAGAGTCGGTGCCGTGCGGCACTGTGGCAGTCGCAGAGGAAAGGCGGGTGTGATGGGTCGGGCTCTTGTAACACGTGATTGACTCCTGACATGCCAAGGAATGGCGGAACGAGTCCCAGATAGAAAAAAAAAAAAGAAGACCACACAAAAGGTGGGAGCTGGGATGCAGCGCTGTCTTTTGGGAGACCTAGTTGAATGACTGACAAAAATCTATTACCGAGAAAGGAGCGAGCGTGACTAAAAGGTCTCACAGCATTTATTCTGACAGGATGATTAATTTCTCATTACTCATCCAGAATGGGGCTGTCTGAGGGGAATTCAGGGAAATATTTGATTCTTTCAAAAACTGATTATTTTGAGAAAAGCTTTTGCGTAAGTCCAAACACTTTATCCTGTCTTTGTTTTGAAATGGCACAGCGGGAGCTTTCTAAGGTTCTTCAGAGTTTCAGCACTAGCAGGACTCTTTCTTTCAAATCCAGAAGCCAAATTCTTAACTACTTCTGAATGTCTAACTTACTTGGACCATGCTATACTCTTTCATGCCAGATGGTTCCTTCTCCTCCTCTTCTTCTAGGACTATTGGTCCTGCTGATGTGTTGGGCTCAGATGCATAAGAAAAATCATAACTGCTAACCTACAGTGCTGCTTGGCTGCAGGAATTTCTACCTGATAGCCACCTGGATAATAGTCTTGACTTTTTCCTGCAAGGAAGCACTTCGAGTTTGATGACCCTCAAGAAATTGAGTAAGTATTCTCTGCTTCACTCTTGCTTATTTCTACCTTGCACATCTCATGCTTTTATGCCTTGTGTCTCAAGTACTGTTCAGGAAGCTACGTGTGTTTATACCATCTCCAGCAGCTGAGATCAAGAGAGAAAGGGAAAGCTAAGATAGTACTTTCACCTCTCATGAAAATCATACATAGCAATGTCAGACAAGAACTCCCTCTAGCTCAATATCCTGTCTAGGTAGCAGGTGCCTAAGTGAAAAATAAGTATATGAACAGGGCAAACATTACAAGCAATTTTTACAACTTAACTATTTTTGTTGGAGAGATGAGGGGAAAGAATCAGGTCTGCACGTAGCAAGGGAAGGAGAAAATAACTCAAAGTGAAGAGTATTAACAAAAAAGCCATTCAGCAGAAAAGTTGTGAAGGAAAAGGGCAGGAATTGTGGAAACAGGAGATGATGAAAAACACAGTTCACGAAGCAGACAGGCCTGCAGGAAATTGGTTGGGATAATAGACATGGAGAAAGGATGGATGAATGGAGCAGTTAGAGAAAAAGCCCATGAAATAAGAGAACTGAGCATATGCCAGCAGGTAATAAGAATAGTCAGTCTCTACTGTCAGCTATGTATGTAATAGGAAGAAGTTTAAGAACACAGTTTTAATATTTATGTACTTGAGAGAGTCTGGATTTTGAGTAATTTTGAAAATGTCATTATTTGCTATCTATCTTCCCCTAAATACCTTATAAATCTGGGCCTTTGCCTATATCTTGCTGAAGACAAGCAGTCAAAATAAACATGGGAGAAGCTATGACCTGGTTGCTCTACAGCAGCTTTTCTGGTGGCTCTGTAAAACAAATGGGTGACACTGCTCCAGGAGCACACAGAAGCCTCAGCTGTTCTGGCTGAATGGCAGGGATTTTCCCTAATTTTGCCCTGGCATTAGGATACTACTTTTCAATCTGGGACATTGGAGAACCCTTTTGGAATGGAGAGGATAATTTCTGAAGGACTTAACTGTTCTCCCCTTCCCTGACACACACTTTCTGTCCCACAGAAATTACAGCTTGTAGTTACAGCTAGGGCCATGATTTTCAGGGCAAGCTGCACAGGCTAGTTAGAAATGATGGATTAATTTTTTCCATTTTATTAATCTTTCTTTTCTCCACAAAACGCTTTGGTGTCCTGGAAACCTGGTGCCTGATGCTTGCAGATTTTTCACAATGTGTTTGTTTAAGATGTATGACTATGTTGACTGTGAGTTCAATTTTATTAGACAGTAGTTGTAAGCTCTAAATTGAATTTCCCACGGAGAGAAAAGCAACAACTTGAAAGCTGCATAAAGATTGTTGTTTCATGCTTTGTGCATGTGTCTGATGAAGAAGCTCTTCTTGATGAAGAGGAGGGTGTGGAAGATCATAGAAAAAAGAAAACAGAGGCGCATAGTAAATGTCCAAGTGAGCAATGCTTTCAGCTGTTTGTTCATTATGATTCCAAGACAGTACCACATGGAAGTGCTAAATTGTAAATTGTGAGGATGTAAATATTCATCAGTTTTCTACCCACTGTGCTGATATTCAGCTGGTATTTCTAGAGACTTCTACAGCTTAAGCAGTAGCAAGAACACTGTTAGTATTAACTTAAGATTTCTTCTTATATTTACCTGAAACAAATTGTTCATTTCACAGAATTCAGTGTGAAGGAAAATGTTTTGAGTACAGGTAAGGTTCAACCATGTGCACACCATATCAGTGTTATCTCCTGGCTTTAAGTGAGTAGTAATGAAAGCTGGTTGGTGTTCTAAGTTTGCAAAGACAAACCTACCCTGAATTATTGTAGAGAACCATTTCTTTATGAAAATACATGTCTGTCAGCAGCTGGTAAAATAGCAGTCACAATATATTTCTACGGATAAAGTGTATTTTTGTTTTGGTTTAGGTTAATTTGTTTTTCTTTCAGGATAAAATCTTTGCCAGGAAACGTTAAGAATGCAGTACTTGTGCAAGCCCATTTTACCTTCTCATTGTCAGTGACATAAAAAAATGTTAAAGTTTGACTGGTTAATAGAGAATTGGCTAGTCTGTGGAAGAAGTTTACCTCTTACTTTTTCTCCTTCTGTTACTAAGGAAAAAGAGGCTAGAGTTTATAGATTAAGTTCTGGGCACAGAACTTGGTCTGAGGAAAACAGCCTTGATCTGGATATTTATTCCCATTTCTATTAAATTTCTTCTTCTATTGCATTCAGAAAGTTATTTTTTCTTTATCGCAGACTTGATCTTAAATTAATTCCTGTAAATTTTTATGGGAAAGGAGCATCACAGTAATTAAAGTAGTTGCTCTATTTCAAATGCACTCTCAAATCCAAGATAATTTTATCTTTATGACAGATAAAAATGGATGTTTCAACAGCTAGATCCTTTTACATTCCCAGTTAGTCTCAGTGAGCATTAAATTATTACAAACATAGTAAATTTAGAGCATGGGGTGATGTTTTTGTATATTTTCAAATTTCCTTTAAAATTAAAACATTGCTTTGTTTATATAAAGTACTAAGCGATAAATTTGTTTATGTAAACAATTCTATTTTTACATTTAAATTTCATATAAATGCCTTATTGCAATGTCTCACTAGTGTCCTTTTTCCTTTCTTCTTTTCTGTGATAGAACTTTTGCTTAAATAACCCTTCATACCACACAAACAGCATCTTTTCAAATTCTTGCCTGCTGACAAGACTTGAGGAAAGGCTAGGAGAACTTGGTTTGTTTAGTGTAGAGATGAGAAGGCAAAGAAAACCAGGCTGCAATATTTCACTATCTGTGGGGAAAGCCATAGAGAAGACAGAGCCAAACCGTTGCTAGAAGTGCTCAGCAAAAGGGCATGAGACAAAGGTCACAACTGCTTTGACTAGACAAGAGGAAGAAATTCTTCATCTTGAGGGTGGATCACTGTTTCAGGAGACCACCCAGAGAGGCTGGGGAACTTCCATCCATCCCTGCAGATTTTCAGAATTCAACAGAGCAAACTTATCTGCAACCTGATATGAGTTTGCAATTAGCTTTGTTTCAACCATCAAATACATCAGTATATGGTTAAAAACACTAAAAAGTATTTAGGTATCCAGAGCAAAGGCACACACCACTTCCTTCATGTATCAAAAATCACCTAAGTCTTGATAAAGGTAGAAGAAAAAAAAAAACAAACCAACAACCAAAATCAGCTCTAAGGATTGCTGAATATATTTTGTACCTACATGTAACTTAGCACTCAGCTACATTTTTATCTCACCGTAAGAGAAATGACTATATATAGCATCTCATGGTATAGAAAATGCGTGACCATAGCTTTGCAAAATTGATCATATATTATTGTCAAATAATGCAATCCAATAGATAATCATGTATTTTAATAGAGTACCTTTCAGAACCCTTCAAGGAAAAAATTTCTTCATTCCTTGGTACACTGCATAAATGTAGGGTGCCCTCTGTTTAAAAAATACCTAAATCAATGATCCAGTTAAAATATCCTTTACATTTGCTACGCAAATCTGTCATTGCTATGCTTTATTCTTTTGGGCAGTATCAATCACATTTATGTTGTATGACATGAAAAATATAGTCTGACATGGTGAAACCTGCCAGGAATCTCAGTCTTTCCTCATAGTGGGCCTGCAAAGCTTCCAGAGCAGGAAAAAAAAAATCCTCAGGAAAAATAAGGTTGGGGTTTTTTTCTGCCATCTCATCCCACTTGGTTCTTCTGCATGTAAGTTAGGGAAAAAAAAAAAAATCCATATTACTGGAAGCTACCTTTCAATGCAAATATCTAGTTCTTACCCTCATCTACTGAATGAAGTGCTTACATGTGAAAGCACCACCAGCAACTTCATAGTCAACATTTCTGTACTTGCTCTCCATTTACATGTATGTATATTGTGGCTGTAGCACAGCAATCCTGTAGTGTTGATGCGACTTGGTCGACATCTTCCCACCTTCATTATCTGCTGAATTAGAAAAACAAAGTCAAGACTGAGTTTGGAAATGCTGGAGACAATCCAGTTATACAGAACACTGTAGAAATTAAGCCCATCGTGTCAAGTATTCAACAGCCCACACAATTCAAATAAATTCCTATCAAGCCGTGGATTGATTAACTTAAGCTCAGATAAGCTCAGAAATAAATAGTCTTTATTTGAATGACAAAATATGGAAAGTGGGGAGAAGTGCCCTTTTCTCACCTGTTTATAACAGGTAAGAAAATATTATTTATTACGTGCTGCATGTGTCTCTTAGCACAATGCAATTCAGGTCTCTTCTGGAAGGTTCATCCTTTCTTACATAGTCCCTTGGCAAGGTCAGAGACAACAGTCTATTCCACAGCCAGTGCCCAGGCTTAGGTAATCCTGGAAAAGAGGATGGTTATTTGCACAATGAGAGCAGGGTATGATACTAAATGAAGGAAATCAGGATGTGTGGTGTTAATATGCTTCTTTCTCAACTCATCATAGTTTGTTCATCTGTTTATCCTGGAACCTGAAGACAGACTTACCTGTACATGCTTTATCTCACCCATATTATTTGTCTGCTTGTTCTCCTTTCATTTACTAATTGCTTATGCTCCAGCTCTTTGTTTAGGCACAACATATTTCAAGCATATGTCAGGAAACCCTGTGCATTCAGGGAAAACTTCTACCGTCTTGAAACACATAAACATCTCAATTAGTATGTGTATATAACGCAAGTATGAATTGTGTACTGCAGAGACAAGCTAAATTTAAGGTGAAATACAGTGTCTATATTCCATCACTGAAATTAATCTGCAAGTATTGGAGAAATACCATTTAGAGTGATACTGCCCTATTGATGTAATAGTTCTATAGATAAAATACATGATATGTGGCATTACATTCAGCAAGCATGTTCTTAGGCTTCAGCTGGATTGAAACCACAGTTCAGTGTCTCAGAAATTAACATTTTTTTTGCATTTAATCATGTTTAATAATAACTTTGCACATAATAAAAAGCACATAAAGGAGGTTTTCAAAGTGACTTTGCTGTTATCACTCAAAACATGCCTCCATTTCCTGCTCCACCACTCTGTGACCTTCCTCCTTTTTCATTCTCAAATTAGCTTCCCAACATATTGACTACCCCTCCCAGCTTGGTGTTGCCTGGAAATTTGCTGAGGATGCACTTCACCTTGTCACTGAGAGCATCAGTGAAGATATTGTATGGTGCTGGCTCCAGTATCAACACCTGAGGAACGCCCCTTCTACCCACCAAAAGTTTAGGTAAGTCTTCACAAAGGCTTGCCCCGAAGTTTTCCCAGGGACTGAGGTGAGGTGGACTGGTCTTTTTTTTCCCTGGACTTCTGATTGTCTTGTTTAAAGGTGGATGCAACATTTTCTTTTTAACTGTGGTTCGTTATTGTATTTCAGAGTCACTTAAAACTTTGCTGTATTTGCTACCAGGTGAACTCATTTTGTGAAACTGAAATCAATGCTAAAAAACATCCAGAGAGAGTTTCACAATGCATCGCTTGCTGCCAAACTCCACTCTTGTGTGTGGGTGTACCCCTTCTCCTTCTCTCCTGTCAGAAGCTAAGGATCCTACCCTTCTACAGGTGGTAGACCTGTAATTTACCCAGCACATCTGAATCATAACATTTGCAATGCCTTAAAAGGCTTCCAAGACCCTTCCAAAATACACATATAAAAATGACATAATTCTGTCTGTACTGTCAATAAGCCCGATGAATATGGGCTGCACCAGTCAGTTTTTCCTGTCTCTCACACCATCAATTTCATCTCCAGTTCACAGAACCTCCTTGCTAATTTCTCTGACGTTGTCAGTCTTTCAGCAGGTCTGTGAAGAGAAGATAATTGCTGCTTCAATCTCTGTCTCCGGCATGAGAAGAGGGTTTGAAATATTATGTGGCCTGGAAGAAAAAATAAGATACAGAAAAAGAAGAGGGATGGAAGGAGACTTTAAAAGGAATAAAATGCTGTTCCTCCCTTCCTCCCTTTTTAGCACACGAATCTGTGATCCCTACGCTTTATACCCAGAGGCTGCATTTTAACCACTTGTAGGTATTTAACCTTTCGAACACCTTGCAATGTAATGTGGTTTTTATTGTGAGAATGCCGCTATGCTGCATAATCCTCTGGTGAACTACCATGAAGTCCAGAGGACAAATATATGGGCCCATCTGCTAAAAAACGTCTTTCAGCAAACCTGTTACAAACGAACCCCACCAAATTACAAAAGGGAGGCATGTGCCCCTCGGGCACTCCTGTGCTGTGGGGCAGCAGGGTGGGTGTCCTTGGCTCTCTCCAGCCCCAGTAGGGCTGACCCTGAGCCTGGCCGAGCCCCTGTCCTTTCTGTCAGGACCTGGTAACTTGGTCTAGGTGTTCCTGCTCTGGCGAGGGGATTGGACTAGATGATCTTTCGAGGTCCCTTCCAATCCCTAACAAGCTGTGATTCCGGCAAAAGGCTCCATCCCGAGCTCACACTCCCTCAGCACCCCACGCAAGCGGGGCTGAAGGGTCTCCTGAGGGAGCGGGATTTTCCTAAAGGAAGAGCGCAAGTTTCAACCTGTTTTAAGCTAAAACAGCACCGGGGGTCCACGCCTCACCTCGGCAAGGGGAGCGGGGAGCCCCAACCACCCCTCCCCGCCGCCTGCCGGGCTGGGCGGCCTGGCGGGGGCGCTGCGAGCCCGGCGTTGCGGGGCAGCCGGCGGCACCGGCTGGGAGAGCGGCGGCGGCAGCAGCGGCAGCAGCGGCAGCGCCTTCCCTC
>WEIS01064176.1:2602-16426 GCA_013389965.1 Todus mexicanus
GGGGGGCAGAGAACAAAGCTTCATTTTTTATTCTTGCTGAAATGTTTATTTGAAAGCAGCACGGCAAGGTGGAATAGTTTGATTTGATTAGCAAGTCTAAATGTATTAGCAGCAAGACAGAAACTATATTACAATTAGTGATAATTAGTTGCACTGATTATTTCAGACTGCAGTGCTGTTTGACAGATGTTTTTCTGCGGTATGGTATTGAAATAAGAGGCTGCTTTACCCTTGTGGTGGTTCTTAGCTTTCCTTCTGGTGATATCTTTGTCTTGTCATTGTTTGCTAACTAAGTCTCCACTGTGTCTACTGTGATTTGTAGCTTTGCAAATACAAATACTCTTTTAAAAGTAAAGTTTAAACCGGGAAAATATGTGGTGTGATGCATCTTCTTGTGTTGATGCTTGGCAGCCCTAGAGAAGGCCTCATGTTCTCCATGGAAACAGTTACAGCCCAGCCCATCATCCCTACTACTGCCTATCAGCCCTGTCCCTCAAGTCTGATCCAAACCCCATTAAATACCACAAGAGTCTCTGCTTTGACTGTAGTATCAGACTTTGGCTCAGATGCCTGCAATGAGAGAGGAATCTAGTTTCGCTGTCCGTTCAGCTCTCAGTCTCTGTAAAACACAGTAGGGATGGCTGGTGTTGTTAAGATAAGTAGCAAAAATATGCTTCTTGGGGTCACATTAAGTAGAGTAAAACCCTTTGGGGGACTGTATCCCATAGGGAGGAAATGACCTCTTCAACTGACTTGCTCAGGCCCACCCGTGCAGAGAAACGTGGAAACCAAATTGCCATTTTCACACTGAGTAGCAAACGTGGAGGAGAATGAACATTCAGGAGCTACAGTTTATGTGGCTATAAACCACCTGATGTGCACTTCTTTGTTAGTTACAAGGTCCTGAAACATTTCTATGAATTACAGGTACAGCTCCAAAAAGAATCACTTTTCAGATTGGACGTCCTTTTTCGTAGACAGTTGCTCTATTGAACACTGACTATGAATCCTGTGACACAATCATATTCTCTAATTTCCAGGAACTATATAGAGCTAAGCCTAGTGGCTCAGCCTCATGATGATAAACATTTTAGGCTCTGACAATCATTCTGTTCCTTAGGAATCAGCTGATACAATTTTGGATGTCTTGCTTTTGGTGTGTGAGCAATAATCCCATTATCAACCATCCAGAATAAGGTACATTATGGTATGTATTAACACAGACTTGTGCACTGTCTGTGAGCTGTTTGGGGACAGATAAGCTAGAAATATGGATTTGTACGAGCCACATGTTTCTGGGTTTCTCGTAAACATGTTTTGTGTTATTGTACATGTGTTTCGCTTGTTGTTTCTAAACAGGGGTTTACAGACTCTACAAATTACTTCTATCAGTTGGCAGACATAATAGGTCACAGCTAAAGAGATCATTTAAATGTGTAACACAGTTACTTATTAGTATGGTAACAAAAGCCAGAGGCTGACCATCTGGCATTACCCGTGAAAAACATTTGAAGATTTCTGGACATCTAGCTCTGTAAGAAAGGCTGTGGTTGCTAATACTGAATGACCAGTCACTTCATGCCTATCAACTCTTTCAGAAATATCTGAGTACTTCCAGCTGGGTGAAGTTATGAGTCAAATTTTAATTAGGAAAAAACATAATGGAGACTCTGTCTTATCATTCTAGATGATAAGATGTTTCATTTGGCAGATAACCTATCTCTTGTCACTTCTCTGATTAGATTGAGCATTGAAGGATTTTCTTGTGTTGTACTGGGGATCATTCTGGGTGACTTGTACCTTGTACGGTTCCTCAGGTCTGTTATTAGCTTATAATGTAAAATCAGGGTAACTGTACAGCAAGTAAGCTAACCTATGTTGTCAAGAAATGTTAGGGGAGATTTGCTTGCTGATATATATTTTTTTTTTTCCTGAGGGTGGGATTCTGCCCTTCTTCAAAGCTCTGAGCACCATTGGTGCTTGTTGACTTCTCTGGCAGCGGTGCATTTCAGAGGGGAGCTCAGCACCTGGCAGAACTGAGACCAGCACTTGCAGTGAGCAGCAGCAGGAGCAGAGTGCCAGCTCTGGTCTTGTTTGAGGAGAAAACAATCACAGAGGTTGGGACAAGTACACAAAATGTGAAACAAAATAGGTTTGAGGAGTACATAAGAAATGGATAAATTGTGCAGGAGGCAGAAAGGAAGGAAGGAGCTTGACTAGTTGCAAACCTGATGGGAACTGTTCCGTGGTGCTCCATTCCACAATCGCTGCCTCCCTCTGTGTCCCCTTTCCCAGTTGGGAACCTTCCTTCAAGATTACAGAAGTTGTCCCACTTTTTGCCTTTCAACTTCCTTTAATGAAAAGACTTTGCTTTTACATTTCCCTCTCTTCCTCAGCTCTCCAAGCAATTAATAAGCACAAATTAATACTAAACTCCCCAAGCCCTTGTAGATATTGCTTGTCCCCCTTTCTTTTGTTCATGGGTAGATGAGGTTGAAGGATGAGACTAAGTGATGTGACAAAGGTCATGCTAAGAGTTTGTGGCAGAGGTGGGAAGAGATCTCCCGACTTGTACACAGATCCACAGCGGCATTTTGCAGCTAATAGCCCCTTGAAATCAAAAGCTTATAGATATGCTTATGGATCTGGACCTTATTTCTAACATCTGCGCTGTCTTTGTGGCATCTACCTAGTCAGCAGTAGAGACTTCATTGAAATAATTATGTTCATGTGTCATGTGACTTTGCAGCTGTAGCAAACACGAACTGCACAATATCTCTTTAAATAGTATATGAGCTTTCCTGCATGTTCTGAGTGCAAATGAAATACTTTTCTCTAGCTTGAGTCTTACAGGTTTATAGTTAGCTGGTCAACATAATGAGTCAAAAGCCATCTGTGAATGCATGGTTTCCTTGGAGCATTTGTGTGTAAACTACAATGTCGTGACAGCAGCCTATAGAAAACTTCTTTTACTGCAATTGTAGAAGGTGGCATATTTATTGGTCAGCTGAAACAGGACGTTTATATGAAGGAGAAAAAGAGTAGGTGATACAAATCTTGTTGCGAGGAGCTTCAAATATAGAAAAAGTGGATTTGCAGAATTAAAAGTAACTTAAAATAAGGCATTAAAAAAGACATAAGGTAACCTTCTGGCTGTCTTGCTCTATCTGTCTTGATTTTGGCAGTACACCTGCATAGGCCATTAAACTCATTCTCAGGGTATATGCTTGAGGTGGAGTAAACTACCTGATATTAATTTAAGAACAGGTGATAATAGTATCGTGCTGACAGCGTACATTTGTAGTGATCAACCCTGGCAACTGTTTCTTTGAAAGCTCTGAAACATAAGAGCATGAATTTTCATTAATAATAATAATAAAAAAATTAGACATGCCTAAAACTGAAGTTAGAGATAGCTTTGTACCAAGCTATAACAATCTGTGTTTTTAAAAAACATTACTTGGATTCTTGGATCAGAATGTTGTATTAAGGGCCTGTCGTGACCTGCTGTACTCATTGCAGAAACCTGGTAGAAAGCCTGTAGAAAACAAATTGGCTCAGAGCCCAAATTCACAACTACATCTTTTCTTAGTTACTTGGCCAAATCACAGCCCCTGTACCGCTCAGGATGGTATCTTAAAAATCAAAGTCTGAAGTTGGATTTGCATTTCATAGCTTGATTATGAATATGAATTTTTCTGTATATATATACATAGGTGTATTTTATATATATGTACGCAATCTCAGCATGAGCATAAAGCTTAGAGTCAATGCAAATTTTTAAGTCTTTGAAGCTGACTTACAGAATGTCCTTAAAAATAGAGGCCCCAGCTGAGTTATTTTAAAATGTGTGATTTTAAAATATAAAAGCTTTATTCTGCATCCCCAGTGATGCTTCTGCGAGTCTTTTGCCAAGAGGAAGTAAATGAATATGAGCATAGCAACCCCAGATAGCCACTGCCTGAGACAGCTAATCAAAAGCAAGACTCTAAACCCATCTAGACACAAACTGCTGTCGAATGTACAATGAAGCCGACTTAAAAAAATACAGGGAATGGTTTTCCCTGCACTAGCGTACTTCAGTTGTAACACAGTTACATTTGTAGCCATAATAGACAAAGTAATTTCACTGGGTTTTGAAGCTGGTAATGTTTCTTTAACTACAGTGTTACAGGTCATACAGTCTTCTGCACAGCTGGTCACCCTCAATAAATCTGTTTTTAAAAATCATTTGGCAGTTGTGGAATATATGACAAGTGTCTTATTAGATCTAATCTTTATATAAAACATACTTAGCTGTGTTCGCTGTATAATACTTGCCCTGTTAAATTTCAATTACTATCATAGTTAGGAAACGCTGATTTAAAGTGCCCTTCTAGGTGGAATGGAACGGTGCCTAGTATTTAAAAGAACCATTTTTCTTTCTCTTTTACTTTCTAGTGTTTTTTGAACCCTGTGTCCTATGCTAGGTCACATTGGGTGATATCACAGACTGAATGAACACAGACATAAGCTGATGCAACCAGATGCATTATAATGTCTATGTGCAGTTGTATTAGAAAATTGAATGAGGCCTGTATTCATTGTAGAATTGTCTGTCTGTTTGCAAAAGAATAAAAATCTAGAAGTGTCTGAAGTTACTCCTTGGAGCAGACGTTTGCTACTGTTCACAGATAGTGAATATTACACTGGTGTTTATTTTCTAGAGCTAGATACTGCTGTGCTCAGGATTATGAACCCAAAGTCATTAGAAATGACACAGTTGTATTTTAGCACTTGTATTTTAGCAAGTATTTATCCAAAAGACTTAAGTATATTTAAACATTTGCAGAATATAGCTATTTTTTATGTATTACACCTGAGCAGTTGCTTTCTGGAAGTTGTGTATTGGAAACTTCTGCATATTCCTTCTCCTTTTCTAGGATGGCAAATCTGCTGGCTTGTTTTCTTAGCACAATGTGACCAGCTTCAATTTCCTCCTGAACCTCTTTTGCTTTAATCTTGCAGCCTCCTGCCCTCTCTTGCACCCTTTGCCTGTTATCAAGCAAGAGCAGGGGGTCACTTGGCTTTTCAGAATTTGATTAGTGACGTTGTTATGAATCATTCACTTCGTTCGGTACCAGCAAAAGTGATCCAAGTAGCAATTTGCAAAATCTGATTTAGGATTGAACATCGTCTTAAAAAATTAATTAGTGCCACTGTTGAGGGCTCTCTCATGTTGATGAATCTAGTGCCAGTGAAAAGCAAGACAGAAACAATCCGGTCAAAACAAGCGTATGTTTCTGTGACACAGAGCCCATATTCTGTTATAGACACCCAGTGCTGGCAGTACATACACTCCTTCCTCTTCTGTTTCATCTGACTGTTTTACTGTGTGCACTTATCTTTCTGAAGAGTTCCTCAAAATGGAAACTGTATTAATGCGATGCTGTCAGTAACGGTAGTTGTTGCACAGGTGATCATGTGCCCATGATTTCTTTGTGGATATAGTTTTATGTGATCCTGCTATGCATTAATTCACAGAATATTCCACTTCTTTTGTTCTGCAGAAAATAGAAACTGCAGAAATCTACCACATCTGCAAGCTTAGTTGATGACAGCACTCAAGTTTGCCTCTGACATAAGGCAGTGAATTTAACTTGTGCATCAATTGTAAGAGTCAGTTGTAAGGTCTTGTGGTCACTGTACCTCTTCTCCTTTTAGAACTTTATAGTCTCACAGGCAATAAGAAATTTTTGTTTCACACACTGAGGCAGTGAGGTATCAACGGATTTTCAGGAACACCCAACACTTTCACCCACTCTTGTATTCGGGAAGCCCTGCCCGCTCTAGAAGATGAAGCCTTGTGACAGAATCAAGCACAGCATCCCTTGTCTTGAGTCCCAGGGTAACATCACAAAGGGTTAACCAGTGTCAGTGGGCCATGGCTAAGGCACAGCTTGGAAGCTTTCATGCTCTGAAAATCCACCAGAAAAAAATAGTTAGATACTTTTTAGAAAATAAGAACCTAGACTTCATCTTTGAGCATCTGATTGTTTGCATTGTCTCAGATTCTTATGGCAACATTAATAGATGTGATCTGGTAACAGCTCGTCCTCAAAGGGTCCCTGCACTAGCATGCCTCCCTCCTGAATGAGCCCCATGAGAAGGCCCCTGTTTGCCAGACCTGTTGGAGTTTAAACTTAAATTCTGTTTAATCATTGCTGAGTTAGGCAGCCACAAGATCATTTCCAGCTTTGTGGATGGGGCTCCCTCTGTTCTGAATGATGCTTGTTTGCTATGCCCCTTTTTATTCAGTCGGCTGTCAAGTTGGCATCTGCTTAGAAACCCTCTAATCTTGGCCGGTGTTGGTCAGCCATTTGCGCTGCAAGGAGAAGCTGCCTGAGAGCGCACATCAAGCAATGTGCCAGTCTTTATCCCTGTCAGCGTTATGCAAATCCTCAGCACTGATGTTAATGCCAGTTTGGTTTTTATAGCCTGGTGACAGCAACAGCCCTCAATATTAAATACAAATATACGTACACAGTTACTGCAATGATTACTCTAGATATTCAGCTAGTCATAATATTTGCACTTGGTGTGATAAGGAGCTTTGAATGATAATAGCACTATAGTAGAAGCTTGTTAAAGTGACAGTAACCCTGGTGTCATTACTGAGTGGTGCACTTGCACTTGCTTTCCTACAGCTTTGTCATAGAATGTCCCTCTCCATTTGCGTGTATGTAATGTGTAGAAGGAATTAAGCGCTCTAGCTCAGCTTGAGGATGCTATGTGAAGTCCTCTAAACTTCTTTCAGAGTTTCGTCTACTCGAAGACAGCACCAAGACTTCAGAGTGATTGTAGTCATTACGAATCTTCTTCCATATAAGTCTTGTTTCATTAAAATCATCCAGTCCTGATACAGGATAATTGAGTCCCAACAGATGCTGCTTTTATTCACTAACAGAGAAAAAGACTCACAGCCTCCATCCAGCTTCTTTAAATGGTACCAGCTGAAAGAGGAGCCAGTAAGAACTGTACTGTCATGTGACAGCATTTTGTGTTTTGTATTTCTGTTTTGGCTGAAATGGTAATGTATGTGAAGAATAACGGCAACCGTCCCAAACCCTGTCATTTTCCAAAATGCCACCATGCAGACTGGCTTCTATTTTGGGAATTTCTAGGATATCACACCACAACTGGGTCAGTAAAACCCAGGACACTTTCTGCTGTCAGGTGAATAGAAACAAGCTTCCAGAATTTGCAGTTATGCTCCATGCTTGGGTGCCATTGTACCCACAGATCTAGTTCAGTAAAGCTAAGCCACTTCTCAAAGCCCCACTTCCCCTAGGCATGGGCTGGTCAGAGTTCTCCTTGTGCTTTGGGGTCTTTGTTGGCTTCCAGAGCTTCTAATGTCTTCTTAATGCAGGGTTGTCTATATGCAGTCACTGTTATGGCCAAGTGTGTCAGCACAACTGCCCCTCTCCTAAGGGCTTTTTTGTGTGCATGGCTATAAAAACTTGGTCTGTGCTGTACTTGGGGAATATTCAACATGTAATAGTATCTACTGGCCCTTGGGATTTTGGAAGGGGTTGAAAAGAAATACATTTCAGTGGATAAAATATTTTAGTATCTGTGCTACCGTATTCAGCTTCTGCCAACAGCATGGTGTCAGGATGATCTGCATGATCTGTAGAAGCAGTGAGTTTTAGGACCCTCAGCTTTTGCAGTTGTGCAGCGTTCATGTCTGCTGGCCGTAAGGTTGACTGACTGCAGTGCTGGCCAAGAAAAGGAAGGATGCATGTCCTGGAGGGAGAAGACAAGCTAGGGGAGGCTGGGAGCCACACACAGGCTGGATAGTAGGCCCTCGCTACAGCCCAAGCCAGATTTCAGAAACCTGCTTATGTTGCCTAATCTTGAAAGGGTAGATGCTTGATGGTTTATAAAACTCAGGCCCCTTAATCTATGTCAATCTTACACCCAAAATACAGACACAGCACGTAAACCTCCATAATTGTGTATAGATTTTGCCTCATCTAGCTCCTTGCTTAGCAACCCATACAAGACTTGTAGCTTTCACATGTTTTTTACGTGTAGTAAGTCCTCATAAAAAGAGCTGAGAAATGTCTATGCAGAGATCTATCTTGCCAAAGCTTCAGCTTCCGGTCCTGACCAGTAATGATTGTGTAGAGAGCTCCCAGAAAAGAGGGTTTAGATATATGCCTGGAAACATGTAAATGACAACAACAGTACTGAAAATATATATTTATGTAAGTGTATGAATGATAACTGGATACTCTTGAGTTATTTTTGAAAAAAAGGAAAAAAAAAAAGTGCCATTTTATCTGATATCCAAAAGACCTCTCTGGCAAATAACAGGTAGTTTTGAATTAGCCTTTAATTTGACCCATCTTCAGGAAAGCTCTCTGGCCATGAGCAGGATAGCTCTCCCCATGCATTACTAGAGCCCCGCAGAGCACCCAAGCTATTTGCCAGGTATTGTACCACCCATGCCCCCTCTGTGACAGTGGCTTCTCTGATGCTATTAAGAACAAGAGGGATATAGGAATCGCAAGTAACTCTCTTAGAGCAGAACAAACACTAATGAAAAAAATCTAGTGATTTCAAATGGGTTTCTTGTTAAATCGGATGTTCTACAAGTAATCATCACATTTGGAGCAGGCTGTATTGGCAGATAATGTGCCTTTAATGCCATTTTATGACTCTGCCTTCTTTTCATCATGAATAACTGAGATTAGAGCCTATTATTTGCCTAGGAAGCCCACAAAAGTTCCTAACTAAATGCAGTTACCTGAGTGTCCTCATCCAGGAGAACAGCAGTTGCTTCTTTGAAGCCATTTTCTTGAACATTTAATGTGTATTTTAATTCCTGTTCTTCTATGTTTAATATGCAGTACTGCACTTCCCATATATATTATACATATGCTTCTTCTAAAAGATTGGAACAGCTCTTTTTTCTTTTTTTTTTTTAACTGAGTTTCAATTTTGTTTTATTTTTGCAAAATTAATGGGCACTAGACAATTTTTGTTAAAAAAGAATACGTGAGGGTTTTGGACAATTTTTCAAAAGACAGAATATTCTGATTTGAGACTACCATTTGCATAGTTTGTTGTGAAATTTGAAAAACATGGAGCAGTTGAACTCTGAACCAGCAGATATTTCTTTTTCTAGGGTAAATAAAAATGAAACACTGACAAGATGTATATTTTATAGTCCTTTACTATCTTAAGCGCGTGTGTACAGCTACTTAACTAATGCCAAAGATTGTGGATGTCTATTAAATGTTTCAAGTTCAGTGTGTTCACACAGATTAATTATGTTAGTATTTTGCAGTTCAAGTTGATATGTGCTGCAATCTTGTGTATATTTCAAAATGAGTAAAACATTGCAGGGTTGTTGTAATTATCCCAGAAATAGCTATTATGCAAACACAGAATAGAGCTAAAAGATGAAAGTTTGGAAGTGCATAAAGCATATTTTAATGTGTAATTGCAACATTTAGCCACGTGGATGTTCTTAACTCTGCATTCAAGCAGTGTCTGGCCTTAATCATACAATTGTGATAACTACAATTTACTGTTCGTAGCGTTAGCTTTGATTGATCTGGTTTGTTTCAAAACACCGGAGGGCTTTTGTCCTTTGCTTGTTCTTATATTTGTGTTTATACTATCACTTCAGGACACAGTAAGGGTGACCTGATTTTCTGTCATATAACATGCTAGGATGCTGTAGCATCAGCTGTGGCATTTTAATACAAATAAGGGGAGCAGAGAATTGGTACTTTCTTGTTGTTACTTCGTAAGTATTGTAGCAATTCCTGCAAGTGTCAGTCACTTCTCAAGATCCTTTTTCCTTCTCTTTGCAGAAATGCAGGACAAAAAGGATAGATCCAGTCCTGAGATCTTACAGCCTAAGTTACCTTAATTTATAATAAAAATTAGCACACAGTGTTATTACAATCTGAAATAATGCAATGAGGTACTTTGATAATGAACTAACTTCTAGACAAGTGTGATAATATATTTTTACATGAATAATAAAATGAATTTTAAATTGAGATAAATGAACCATGTTCTTTGCAGTTGTGAAAAAGCCAATACTGAAACACCAGTAAAGTCTTAGGTATTCTGGAGTCTTTTGTCAAGGAGCGGTAGCTTGTCATGGAAACCCTGACTGGTAATTGTGCTGTGTGAGTTTTTATCATGCTGTCTCTCCACTGGGGAGTTTGTAGTCAGTGTGTACTACAACAAGCTCTAGCTGGGTAAGCTTAGTTGAAACAGTGTGTTTTAAGCAAACGTGTCCTGAGCACAATGTTGACAAATACCTTTCCTGAATACAATTAGTAGTAGTTTAAAAGAGGTGCTGCACTGAATGGGCAAGATTCAGAGCTTGAGGAAGCTAATTCTATTGATTCCAGGGGTTTTCAGCTCACATATTGTGTTCAGACCTGTCAGGTCTCTTGCTTAGAGAAAGGTATCAAAAGAATTTGCCTCTCATTTCCCTTTCCCCTGCAAGCAGACTGAACACCTCCCTCAAGTGCAGCAGCATATGGTGGGCAGTGCCCTGCTCCAGGATCATCTGTACCAGATGCAGCATGTTAGTGAGATTCGTGCTTTGCTGGTCAGCTGGTTGGGGCAAGGGAGTTTCAGAGCTTGGGAGACCTTGAGACAGGAGTGCTGCTAGAAAATGCACTGTCTGACAGACATGCTTCTCTTAAGTGCTTGCTTCTCCTGACATGTGCTTCAAGATAGTGCTGAAATCCAGGGATGTTCAGCTAGGTTTTGAAAGTATTTCTTGGTATCACTCTGTTCCCTTTGTGATCAGAGTTGTAGGAACTGAAGCAGATGCCAGGATCCTGAGCTGGAGTGGAGAGTGGTGGTGTCATCAGATGTACTAAGAGCTGTAGCTTCTATTGGGAGATCAAGAAAAATTGAGATTAGCTAGAAAACTATGTAGATGTATTGTTTTTCAGAGACCACAACTCCCAACATCCCCTGAAGATGTGTTTCTTTTTTCACTGCTGCCTTTGTACCAAGCTTTTGGTTATTTCTAACATCGGTACATGGTCAGCCCAGGGATAGCAGTCTGTATCTTTAATTATTCCAGCACCTTTCTCAGTACGCAATATCAACAGTAGGTTTTCAATGGCATATTATTGTGTAAGTGCAAAAGGAAGTGCATCATATATTTGAAGTAGGTATTTCTTTGAGGGGAAAGCAAGGAGAGAAATGTGTAAGTTGTGCCAGCAGGTTAGGCTTATTAAACCATTTGTTGAGGGATATTGGTGAAGAGTCAGAGTCTGGGGACAGAGTCAGAGTCAGGACTGAGTCTCCTCTGTGAAAAAACAAACCAAAACCCCACAAATAACAACAACAACAACAAACAACCCAGGAAAAAAGCAGTTAAAAAAAAAAGGAAAAAACCTCCCAAACAACAATGCCCTCTGATTTCAGTGCCTCTAGCTCTGCTCCTGAGTTACAGTTTGGCCTCAAGTCAGTTGTCCTGTCTGTGCACCGTTTCCTATGTGCAGCCTGGCTTTTCTCATCCATCTTGATAAGTAAATCCTTGGGGCAACAGACTGCATGATGCTGGGTTTGTACAGTACCTCTGATGTGGGGCATGGTCTCAGCTGAGGTCTGCTAGATCCAGTGTGCAGGGCCACTTCTCTGGGCACAAGCACAGCTCCCCAACCCCTCCATGCCCCAGCAAGACCAAGGCAGTGGTAGCACAGGGATGCCTCTGATTTGGACAGATAGCTTTTGGTCAGCCTTGAAGCGGCCAGGTAGTTGGACTGGTTAATTGTTGTAGGTCCCTTCCAACTGAAATCTATTCTATTCTATTCTATTCTATTCTATTCTATTCTATTCTATTCTATTCTATTCTATTCGTATTGTTGAATAACCCCTTATTGTGTTAGGAACCAGAGTAATAGAAGATGATGATTTCCTTACACCCTTACCAGAGGGACCACATACTAATTTTGTGAGCAAAGCTCATGTTTATCTTTGGCTTAAGGTCTAGAACATTTGAAGATAAATGTGTGTAAAAGGCAGGGCTCTCAAGTGGCTATTGTGGTTGAACTAATACCAAAAGCAAAACACTGTGCAGTCCAACACTGTGTCCAGCTTCCATTTTCTCATATTTGACTGTGGATGTCTCTGGCCTCAGTGTCCCCATCTATTGTTGAGCATGGTTGAACTCTGCTTTCACGTGTTAGTTATTGTGGAAATGCTTTGAGATGCATGCATAGAAAAGGCTGCCATGTCACTTCCACCTAAGTTATTGCTTGCACTATTTTCTCTTTAAATAGGGGTGATGCCTTGTGTATCACAATTTTTTTGTGGCCAGACCTTTTTGGTAGCCAGCAGAAGCAAGGCAGTGGATGCCATCCTTTATACAAAAGAAGAGAAATAAGGGATGAACCTCAACAACATGTTTTGGCCAGGAACTCTAGCTGCACCCATTGAAATCTATTGATTGAAGCAAGATCAGAGCACTTACACTTTTATTAATGATACTGACAGTTTAGTATGAGTGGAGAATGGCTTGTAATTAGGTTTGGAACTGTTATTGATTATTGTCATTTTCAGTATCGATTATCTTACCACTCGGAAAAAAAATAATACTGAGATTCCTCAGCAGCGCAGAGCAGGGCCTCTTTGGCCTGCCCTTCTGCTTTTTCAGTGAAGATTAAGCTGCTGCTCATGATCAGATGAAGTCCTGTCAGCCGTGTGGGTTGGGCTTTTAGTTTAATGACGCTGGCTATGTTCCCCTCCTCCCAGATGGCATCTTAGTTCATTGGCTGCCGTTGAAGGAAAGATACACCCATTCCCTTTCTGATCTGCTTTTCAATACAAATTTCTGAAGGAGATGGGGGCTAAATCCTTATGTCCTAGATGGAAACACAAGATTGATAGTAGTTATTTGTCAGCTGATAACCTCTGAAAAGAAAACATATTTGTCACCCACCCCTACAATCAATGTTGGATGAAGCCATGAATATAATGACTTGGAACAAATGAGAATACCCATGATATGACCTAACAGAACTGAGGTACGAAATACACAGAACTCCTTTGAAAAGTCTCTGTGATCCATTTGATGCTTCAAAAAATCACCATCGGTCTGTAAGAACAGACGCTACACTAACTTTAAACAGCTCCAAAGCTGCTACATTTCAAAAGCGAGCAGTGCTGACCACTTAACACATCCCTAAGATCAAGGTTATACAAAAATAGATTCCGGAGCAAAAGAAAGATGTGCTTCAGAAAATAGCAGCAATGCCCGAGTCACTCTTCAGTTGTGGTTACATGACTCACAAAGAAATTTCGTGGATGGCTGTTTTAGGCGAGAAGTAAACCTGTGTGGTTTGGGTCTGCTGAGGTCACTGCACCTCTATCAGCACCATGGGAGAGGAAAGCTGCCTGTAGCAGGGGCTTTGGATTGCAGCAAGGTTTAGAGGGCATTCCAGTGACTGGGCAGTATCATTCATTTGTCTCCTTCATTCAAAACAAAACAATAAGATTTCTGGGGAAGAAAAAAATTCCTCAAATGCCTGGGATTTTTTCCAAGCCTTTTGCAGTAAGGGCATTTTTCTGAAATAGTGCTGAGCATTGAATTTTTGCCCTAATGGAAGTTTATTTGAACCTAAGAAGATAAAGTCTTTCCAATGAATAACAAGAGAGACGAAAGTATGCTACTTTTTCCCCTTGGTCAACTTCTTCTAGATCTTAAGGTTTTGTTTCTTCCACCATTTCTGTTTTGATTAGCATGGAACATCTCATTCCACAGTGGATTTTTTTCTTTTCTTTCTTTCTTTTTTT
>WEIS01064179.1:0-15197 GCA_013389965.1 Todus mexicanus
AAACCCCTAAACATAGACAGCCACTAACACAGATCTATTAAGACATTTTGTCAGAAAGTATAATTTGGCAGAAAATATTATTCTGGTAGAAGTTAGGCGCATTCTTCCTGGCTTAAGGGTAGTTTGCACAAGCCAGAGTCAGAGAGAACTGTGTACATGATGATGGGAGGACTTCCGCTGGAAAGTATAAATAGGTCCATGTCTGGAGATTCCAAGTGCTGCTGAAAGCAAGGGCAGAGAGCAAGCACTAAAATATCAGAGGTTACATGCCTTCCCCTTCGAGGATTTATCCTGTGTAGTACCTTGCAGAAGTGGGGAAAGCCTTTGCCATGTGCCACAGGACCTCCACGCTAAAACCAGCCAGTGGAGACAACTATACATTTGAAGAGAACATGGCTGCATGGATTGGTGAAGAGTCAGCTAACAGCATTTCTTCACTGCTTAAATATGCAATCAAGCTACTGCATCTCTACCAGCTACCTTGTTTCAGTTGACTGCACACACATATATACTCTGCAGCAAATGAGAGGCAAAGCATGTTAGCTAAAACCTTTAATTAAGACCAAGCTCATTGTGTGGGAGTCCAAGACCATGCTCTGCTGACATTCCATTATTCGTTAAGTCACAATAGCTTATGAAGCCAAAGTCCCAAGGAAAGTGAGCTGCAACAGATGCACAGCTAACACTGTTTAAAGGACAATACCATGTGTTATGGGACTAGAATGAACTTTGGTGGCGGGAGAGTTGGCTAGGATATAAATTCTGGACACTTGTGAGGCACCATGCAGAAGAATGAATGACTTTCCCCACCTGAATGCTATTTTAATAATTTTGAAATGTCTTCCTTAGATGTCTCATTATTATTCCCATGGTTAGAAGCTGATTAATGGCATGCCCCTCAAACACATATCTGGGCACATGTACAAAGACTTTTTAATAGTCCCTTACAATGGCCAGCAGCTGGCCACAAAACCAGATGATTCTCCACCCTTGTAAACCCATGCTCACCAACAATAAAAACCTCTTCTTGCTACTAAAAAGCCTAATGGAACAGATGAATCTTGTTTTAAACTGGGTTTTTAAAATAAAAATTAAAAAGAGGAAAACATTGTAGCTTGTGCATTCATAGTCTGAACACAGACATAGGTTTCACATTGTGGAGCAGCCAGCTGCAGAGGTCTTATTTTCAGAGACAAACTTTGCCTTCCAAAGACTTCTTTAAATACATTGCTGGGTTGGGAAGTGGAATTTTTGTTGGTTGCTTTTATTTATTTACTTATCTCCAAATTTTTTTTCAGCCCCCGTAAGACATTTTCTCTGTCCTGTGAGGCAGGAGTCGTGTGTCTGTGCCACTCACAGGTAGAAATCTCAGGAATGACCTACAAGGCTTTGTTCAGGCTCTGCCATAACATCACAGACAGGCAGGCCAGGCACATTAGCCCAATCATACAGCCCACATGCTGTGGAAGGTATGTGCTTGACACTGTGAGTGTAAGGGTTTCTCCATGCCCTTCAGGAGACAGCAAGTGAGTCTGGAAAGCTGCCCAACCCAACAGCCAAGGCATGACCCTGTGAGGCAGGAGACAGGGAGCCAGGCCAATGCTTGTCTCCCTGCAACTTGCAATAAATCTCTCGACTGGATCTAGTAGCTTTGCATCCAACGTGGCTAGATGGTTTCTGGAGCAGAGCTGGCCACCCTCGGCTGGCACTGGGAGCCTGACCACACACCTTGAACCATCTGCAGACATTCCCCAGCAGCAGTGGCCCAGCTTCACACAGAAAGCTGTAGCTGCACCAGCAACAAACACGAATCTCCACAGACAGCACCTTCTCTCCAGCAGAGCCCTTCTGTCTGGCTTCCAGTGGACAGGAGGAGAGGCTTCCTTTCCCTTGTTTTATTTTCCTTTTCTTCGATTTCTCCACCAGCATCACTTCTCCTTAGCTATTGGTGTGCAATCAGAAGTACACAGAGCCAGGGAGATGAGCGGTGGCCAAGCCATTTGAGAGTAAGCAGATTCAACAACAACAATAATAACAACAAAGGAAAAAAACCCTCTAAAGAAAGTCTTTTTACTTGTTGTTAACAACTATTTAACATCAGGGCTAATTCACAAGTTTAATAAAATGAGGCTTTGTTGAAGATTCAACACCTTCAATTATGGCATTAAGAGCTCACAATTATTACTCCTTAGACCTCCCAAAGATCCTTCAACAAAGTGTGCATGTAAGAAGGGAGAGGCCAGCCTTCAGTCCCTAATATCTTAGAGACTTGGGGGAAAAAAAAAAAAAAAAGAAAATCCCCCCAATTCTGATAATGATAACATCTATGTCAGCATCTCATTGTACAACAACAAGGAGCAAATGAAAGAGACAAGCCTAATTCTTAGTTAGTCACCTTAAATACGACTCCTCTGTTAGTGGATTTCTGCAGGGAAAACCAAGGGATTTTCACAGCCCAGGTATGCCCAAAACAAGATTTCTAGAAGTAAGAAATTGAGGAATTTGACTGAAATCTTAGAACAAGCCTTATTTTTACTGCCTTGGCCAGGATTTGGAGACACATCAGCCTCTGCTTCATTGAGTTGTGGCATAGCTGAGCTCAGCACCTCATCACACTGAAAGGACCTTTATTGATATAGAAAATGGCTGATTATTTACGTTCCTAGTGACCACGCGGGAAGTAGCTGATATAGCGAGGAACAAAGTCTTAGGGAATAAGATTTTGTTCCCGTGGAGAAGAGTTCCTCCTTCTACAGAGACCAGCCAAGGTTTCTTTAAGCAATAAAAGTGGTCTGGGAAGAGTTTGGCAGTGTTATGGCATAGGCAAGATTGAGCAGAGCCATGTTCCTGGTTTCCATGAAAACGTGGGAAATCTTGTCCTTTACAGCTGAAGAGACTGGGTCTGGATTCCTGTTTGCCAATGCTCAAGCCAGCCCTTGTAGTTCCTTTGGAGGTATATCCAAGGCTCATTCAACAAGGATTAAGTAAGGGATTTCCCAGTGCAGGAATGGGAGTCCTTATCTCTCTTTAAGGTGAGTAGCACGCAATATCATGGCTCATCTGAGCTGCACTGCATTTCTGAAAGGCCTGACATACATTAGAGCAGCCTTGGATCCCTTTGAATTACAGCAGGGACCTTGTCAACTTCTGCCGAATTCCATAGTCTCAACGATAATGATAATGATGTCAGTTCACATTTGCTCCCTCCTGCAACAGATTGCTATTCCCAAAATTTCATTCTGTTTCTGAAAGGTACCTTAGAATGAGGTTTATATTACACAATATATTTTGCATATTGAAACACAGTTCTTACACTGCAGAGGTTGGTATCCCAGGGTGTTTTCAGGAACTCATGTGCACTTACAACTGCCAAGAAAGACTTTTAAGTAAAAAAGTTGGCCATACTTAGCAGCTACACTGGTAGAATTTTGTGAAATATTTGTATGCTGACATGCACTAGCCTTTTTGTAATCCTGAATCCATGCACTGCCAAAGCACCTGTACATGCAGAGAGGGTTGTTAGAAATAGGGAATTACTGTAAAATACCCTGGAAGGGGATTCTCACTCACTATGTTTATGCAGTGGGGGTAAATGCAGAATGAGCACTAAGCACCCTATGCTCCCATCCTTCATGTGTGCTGACAATGGCACCAAATTGCAATGCAGTAATTGCTGACTGCCTCAAAGGTAAATGTGAGCTGGGAGGCAAACCTCTGTGTGAGTGGCTAATACTGAAGGTGAAGATGTCACAGGTTTCACCTGCACCGTTTGGTTTGAGGGAGACTGTGTTAAGAGAGAAGCTTGCAAGGAGCCTGGTAAGGAAGGGAAAGCCATGCTACCACATGCCCTCCAGAGAGCTACTTTCCTTCCTGCAAGAGGCTCCACGTGTCCTGAAAGAAAGGGGCAGGTACTGTGGCCAGGGGTAGGGGTGGACCGGGAGGACAATGCCTTTTGGAAAGGCCTCTTGGAAAGTGCAAACTGGTCTCAGTAAAGCTGGGTTGCTCACCAAGGTGGATAGCAGTCCAGGGCAGCAGTGCCATTTGGCCTTGTGGAGCTGAAACAGCTGCCAGAGGCCCCAGGGGAAAAAAAAAATTCCATAGCACAGAATTTCTGACCTCCTCAAACATGTTTTCAGCTCCACTGTTCTGCTGCTACAGAGGTACTACTTCAAGTGGTTTACTTCTGCTAACCCCAGCAGGCTTAAGTCTTTAGACCTTTCCCAGGACTGCTACTCCTACACTGAGCTGTGCTTTGGCAAAGACATGGGCGTTAAAGAGAACACCCTGCTTTCTAGCAGGCTTGGGTGAGAGACTCGGGTTCGCTGGATAAGTGAGATCTTATTTAATCTCTGAATGGTACCTCCATGGATTTGGCTTCATCAGACAGCTCCAGCACAGGCTCCACAGTAACCTTTAAAGTGCCCCTCTGAGCAACATTCTTCTGAGTGCCCTGATCCTTACCTCCTGTGGAAATCTCTGGGAATTAGGCACCTCAGTGGCATTTAGATTATTAAGTACCCTTGCAGGTGTGATTCTCACTCCCATGCAGTTTCAGACCCATGAAACAGGGGTGGGGGTGCACTCTTCACTCTTTAGTCAGATTTCCTCCAGTTAGGGACTGGTACCATACTTAGGACATGTGGTCTGCTGCTGAGTTGCTAACAATGAAAATAGTTTCTTTCACCTGCATCAGCTTTGCAGCATTGCAACTTCAATGTTAAGGAAGCTACGTCTGATGTCCTGAAGACTGAAGGAGGAGGATGTGGTCAGGGTAATGCCTCTCTTATGCAACCTCACATGGGCTAGTTTACAGCCAAGCCGTGAACACCAAAACAGAGTCAGCTAGCTGTATCTGCAGGTGCCCTTCAAGTTCAGCCCGTTCTAAATTAGGTGCTAATGAATTTTATTTACACCAAATTTAACTTAATGTGTTTGCTTGCTAACTTCCTGCTTATGTGGATACCACATAAGCATATGCCCAATCTAGTTATAGAAAGAACGAGAAATTCAGTGAAAGCTACGGATTTTGAGTAAGCATTAAAAAATCACAGAGTTGTGGCACATACTTATGCATGTGAGAGGAAAAAAAAAAAAAACCCACCAAAAAACAACATCAAAAAACCCCACACATCAACAATCAAATAAAAAATATAGCTGAATTCCCCCCAGCCATTTAATTGGAAGTCAGAGCATCTCTCACTTGCAAGACTCACACAGGGCTTCTAAGGTGAAACTCATGCTTTAACAGCAGTTGGAAATTTTCTACCATGTTAAAAAAGGAAAAGCCATGAGGAGCAGAAAGAAATATGGAAATACTAGCATTAAGCAGGCTTCTGTAGACTGTGCTGGCTATTGATGAACAGCTAGTTGAAAGGCACGGTAAGCTATAATGAGCCACTGCAGCTCCCAGGTCTCCTGAAAGAAAAAATTCTAGTGGAGAATTTCACAATTTTCCGTCACGTGAATAAACTGTTTTGGACAGCAGTGAGGCAATACTGCTTGTGTGAGATTGGGAGGGACAGCTGTACGTGCCTCCAGTGAAAGGAAGAGGGTAATACTCAGAGGCTGAAGTGAGTCTATCACTAAATGAATCAGAATTTGAGGGAAGAGAAAAGATAAGTGAAAAAGCATTGAAACAGGGCCAGGAGTGGGAGTATTGAATAAAATAGAAGAGGAGAATGTATGATTCAAGCTGTTATTTATGATACCTCTTTGTAGCCACCAGAAACAATTTGTATGTATGTATGTATTTCTGATATATATATATGGGCAGAATCTTTTGTTCATGAGGGATTTATAATCTATAAATTAATCCATTTCATGGAGGCACTGCTTGTAAATGCCTCAGAGAAGAAGTTGCGCCATCCTGAGCATGGGGACAGGCTTTGTCCCCTGCACCCAAAAGGCTAAATTCATCAGTGAAACAGCTTGGAGAGACTGGGCCCTGGCTTATGTTCTTCAGCGAGACTTACTCGTTGAGGACAAGGCGAGGAGGGATACCCTGCAGCCACGGTGCCTGGCTTGCACAGGGCAGCAGCAGGGAAGCCTAGGCAAGCAGAGCAGCCTTGTTGTGACAGCCAGGGCCTCTGTCTGGATCTGTTTGCAGAGAGGTTAATAAGACACTTGTAAGAGCTAGGCACCCACTGCTCACAGCAATTTCACCTCCTCCTTCCCCCGTGCTTCAAGATCAACACCAGCAGTGCTGCCAGTCTCTAATTACATTTTTAAAATCCTGTCAGGTCGTGAGGATGTGATGATTTCTAATTGTGGAAGAGCGTTTAGGGAGACTTGTAATTACACAGTCATTAAGCTGGTTAAACACACCGTGGTCGCTTTTGCAAGCTGTGTCAGCTGGCTTTCTCCCAGCAGTGACACAAATGTGGGATTAAGCTGGCAATTGTAGCCAGCAGGTACCAGACAATGACTCCTGCTCTGCTGATGAGTGAGACTCCTCCTGAGCCAGGGCTGGCATTCCAGCTTCCCCTGCCAAGAGGTGCTCTGGGCCCTAAGGAGTGGCCGAGCACCCGGAGAGAAGATGTTTGCTGGTGTTTCCAAAGAAGAGTGTCAGCCCTTGATTTCACGGACCTCCTCAAAATCTGCCAGTGCATGGATGTTATTCTCTTGTTTCAGAAGTTTGGGAAGGTTCTTGACACCCTGTGAAACCCAAAAACCTTGCACAAGGAAAAGCAGATGATGGGGTGGTACAGGGAGGTTGGAAGCCCTTGAAACTCACTCCACTAGAGTTGAGCACATGTGAGGGACCTATCATCGAGCCCCTACTCCTCCTGACAGTGCCATTACCTGAGATGGAAAGTCTTGCATCACGGCAAAGTGGGGACCTGCAGGTGGTTCTCACCCTGTGTTACCTATGTGGCCTCCTGTCTCAGTCCTTTTCCATCACAAGGTTCCTTGCAGACTTTGTTAAAAACACTCTAGGTTAACTAAAAATGGCTTTTTAAAGTTCTTTTGGTTTCTATCAGGAAACATTGCTTAGACAGATTTTTTAATCACCTCACTTACTAAATGAAATTACTCTGTAGAAAACAAACAAAACAAAACTTCTGCCTTCATTGGAGGAGTGGGGAAGAGAGGTCATTAAACCAAACTGTCCTCTCTCTACAGCTCAGATGTTATGACAAGGCAAACCACAGCCCTCGAGTTTAATTCAGCTCCTTCAGTTTCTTTGAAACTTTCGTAACAGTTTACCTCATAAAGGTCAGTTATGTATATAGAAAACTTTTTCCAGATTCATGCTAGGTTGGAGGAAGACATATCAGGATGAAAATATCAAGGACAATAGAAACTGCATACAGAGAAGGTCTAGCAAAGAGTGACTGAGGAGGCTTTTTACTGAGATAGACCTGTTCCCAAGAGCAGATTATCTAATACTGTCAAATAATAAAAACTCTGGTACTTACATAGAGAGAAGAGGTGGAATAAAATCACCTTGGATGTTTGAATTAGCCCCAAAGGTTTGGTCTAAAGGTATTCCAAGCAAATTGTTCACTTTCAGCTCCACATGCTAGAGGAAGGGAATGCCTTGGCAGCTGCTGCATCCCAAGCCCTCAGCTTATGAAGTGAAATTTAGCTCTGAGGAGCGTGTCTTTCTGTCTCCTTGCAAAATTAAAGAGCAAAGCTGCTGCAGCATCGTGGGCACAGAGAGGTAAGCGGATGAAGTGGGATGTCACCAGGTACCCTGACATCCCTAGCTATGTGAACAGGGACGAGTTAGCCAGACACCTCCAAAGACATAATCATGGTGCCCTCCTATCTGCAATGCAGATACTTAAGGGGCAAGGGACATACTTTGGGAGGAGGGGCAGATCTTGGAGATCTGGGCCAGCCACTGCTCCTCTATGCAGCCCAGTGCTCACAGCTCTGCCTTGGTGCACATCACAGCACCTTCCCTGGGGAATGGGAACTACAGGGCATGTGAGTTGGAACTGCTGCGGGGGCATAAGTAGCAGTGCCCTGCCAAAAAGCAAAAAGACAAAAAAAATCCATCTGGCCAGTCAGTCTTCAAATAGTCTGAAATTACCCTTTATCCTCACTGTTACTTGAGGTGGGAACCCTGTGTGCAGCTCCAGTAGTCCTGTTACACAGGAAGTGTCACATCATTTTATTTGTTTACTCTGTTATCACCAGAGCTGCCTCACTGAGCCATGCCACGAGGAAAGTCCTCTTTTGATGTAAACCTATTATGAATGACAGTAGAAAGCTTGTAAAAAAAAGCCTTGTTCCAATCTAAACTCATAGAACAGAAAAAAAGAAAACAAAATAAAACAAACCCCACAAAACAAAACAAACCACAAAAAAAAACCCCAAACCAAAACCCAACCCAACACAGCAGACACACGTTATTCCTGCATGTGTAAGAGGGTATTAAATCAACTAGTGACAAGCTTCAACCAGAACCACAGTATTACTCAGAGCAGCTTTTCCAAGCATGCAGAAGTTATGGTCAGAGAGTCTCCCAATTGGCATAAGTGGACAGGAATGCCAAGAAAGACACGTCTTTGCTGGTCCTGCTTCATGTGGAGGATCTTCTTATGAATAGTTTTAAGAAAGACTTAATTGATTGTTCTGGTGTTCATCAGGCTAATAAACAATTATGGTCTTGACTCAGTCATCTAGAACACATTCCACAAGGCACCTAGAGGCAACCATACGAGACAGCCAGACACATGTCTGTCATATGCTGATGACATTCATTAATCATGCACTAATCATGCACAAATCAAATCTTAAGAGAAAGTGGCATCTCTGCATCCTTTAAACCAGTCAGGAAGTGGAATAATGATTTTGTCCTTGTAGCACCAGGACAGCATTTGGGAGATGTCTGTTCAAATCCTGGTTCTGCAACAGGTTTCCATGTGTGCCCTGGAGTAAATCACTTACGGATGTCACTACAGCACTGATCAGACCTTTCATCTCTCCTGTTTCCTCAGCACAGACAGAAAGGGAGGCAAATACCACCAGGAAGACACAACCATAAAAATACAAATTAAGATAAACCCTGATTCCTCTGCTGCTTAATCATGTAAATGTACAAATATAGCTTGACGACAATGACTCAAGGGAAACAATGACCTTATCATCACTCTTAGATAGACTTGAGCCATAAATGAAAATAAATGATCTACTGATGTTCCTTATCATCTCCCTAGCGTCTAAAGGAGAACTCATTTGCTCCCATATACTTCCTCTAGCACACTCAGCATCAAGAGAGTCTGTTGTCCCTCCATTTGCTCCCTTTGCTGTGCTGGCAGCATGCTACAGGATTTTCAGCCATTGTACTGACCTTACCATAGCTCTAGCTCTGCACTACCTAACAGACCATGGCCAGCATAGAAAACTCTCTCTCTCTCTCCCCATCTCTCTCATATCCCTCCATCCCCCCAGGTGCAGCCTTGCCTCCATTTTCAATCACTCTGGCATTTGTTTGCACTTCCAAGAAGCAGTCCCAGGAGAGTTTCATCGTTAAGTACCTACATCCACTGGGCAGCATCTGGGAAGAGCCCCATCTCTTTGGGGCTTGGGAACTTAAGGGTACACCCAAAATCTCTTTACAAGTTCACATTGGCCACAACTCTACTGATCCTGGCACAAGCATCTGCAGTGGGTCAGGGAACACTAATGCAGTGGGAAAACCCACTGTGAAAGGGAAACAACTGGGATGGGACAAGCTTTACACCTCCAGCTTATGCACAGCTTAAGTTAAGCCAGGGAATTTAAGGGGTCACTTTTCCTATCACAAAAACCCGGTTATTTCTGGTTTACAAACAGGTATATGTTGAAATCAATTATTGGGATAAAGAAGAACAGCACTTGTAATCGCTTGGCAACTTGTGCTAAACTAAACTTGTGCTTTCTAGTTCATTGGAAGTTCAAGTATTTGACATGTGCCTTCATTTTCACTTGGAATTGAGGCAAAGGTACTTTTTAGTTTCCTGAGAAAGGTTAATTCTAAAAATTACTATCAAGATTCAGAAAGTTTGTTTAAAATCAAAAAACATGCCTCTGGAAATTCTGCAGAATTAGAAGTTCTTTTTTTCTTTCTCTTTCCAGGAAGAAGTCCAGGGGAGTGGGTGCTTAGAGTCAAGACAAATTAAGAATATTTTTATTTCAAGAGAAACAAAATTTCATCCAGCATTTCCTGCTAGCCTGGTTAATAAATCATAAATGTGAGACCATTAAGACTTGCAGGGGAATTTTTAAGAAGAGGTGTCAGGAAGACAGTTGTTTCCTTTCTAAATGATAAATCAAGGGGGAAAAAAAAAAAAAAAAAAAGAAAAAAAAAAAGAAAATGAAAAAAAAGAAGAGCCCTTTACCTTCCTTAGAAGAAAAAAACCAACACAAAAACCAAACCAACAAACAAAAAACCCCAACCAAACCAAAAACCACAAAACCAGAAAGGGGGGGAAAGGAATTCTCTGAAACAAACCAATAAATAAAAACTCCCAGTCAACTGTGTGTTCAGTCGGACTTTTGTCAGTCACAGCAGACCTGAGCTGGTGAGGCTGTAATGGCTTTAACAAGGGCTGGCTGACAAGCCTGGCTTGGTTTTATGTCACAGACCTCAGCTAGCCATCTTCACCCCTTTGCTATGAGAAATGGCTGAATGAAACAGGCATCTTCTTCCCAGCTGCTCTGGTCCAAGCATAGTCCCAGGGGATGGGGTGTCCCACCCAGATGTCATGCAGACCTACGTCTGTGTCTCCCTTCTCTGGCACAGCTTGCTAGCCTCCCATGAGCCTTAAAAATGCTGGCTGCACATTGAGCTGGCAGAGCTAGGCTGACCACAGGACAAGTTTAGTAACATTCACAGCAGTTTAGCATGGTAGGTGCAACACAATTCGTTTTCTCCATGCCAACCTATTAGTTCCACAGTGTTGCTGGTACTCTGGAACATTTGCTTTACCTTGCTGGCTCAGCTGTGAATGATGCACTCATTTAAGCATTGCACAACCCTCTGGCAGGGTTGTTTAACTTCTGTGGGGATATCCACAACAACCAGAAATTCTAAGAACAGATTTCGAGCCTCTGCAGGCACCACAGGTGGCAAGCTTACTCATACAGGGCTCAAAGCCCTTCTCCCCTGTCCATGCGGAAATACACTGTACCCCATGGGTCCCACAGATTTCAGTGGAGCTCTTCCCAGAATCACACACTGAGTCACTCTAAGTGGAGCATCTGCCCCTCATTCTCCATTCATCCCATGGGCCTCCTGGCTTTGCTCTTACGAATAACGACTCCATCACCAGACCTGGGGTCGGAGCCAGGGAGCTGGTCCAGGTGCCCCAGGGCACAGCACTGCATCCCAACAGCTTAGCAACCAGCATCAGTGGAGCTAAACATCTCAATGCTAGATTTCAAGAAGAGAGATGAGGGCTGCACTCACTGGGCCTGGCTCCCAACAAGACAACAACAGGGGATTTCAACCATCAAACCCCACACCAAGCCCAGAATAGCCATAAGGGTGAGACTGTCCCACCAAGGTTCATTGTGATCTCCCACACCTCCCCATCCTCTGCCTGGGAAGAGAAAGCACTGAGCTGTGTTTTCTCATAAAATTCCTTTTGTGTCCAGCAATATCTGTGTTTGGCAGAAAGTCAGAAGAAGGAGCGATGAGTTATAGAGATGGGGAGCAGCATACATCCTGGGTTGCCAGGTCAGGTTTTCCCAGGTATTTCAGCACCCCTTAATACCCGAAGAGAGTTAGGTGTTTATACCTCTACAAGTCCCGAATTCTTCTCATCAATGGCACACAAAGGGCCCTTTTTATAGGCAGACAGGCAGAAGCAGTTCACAGGCACCACTGAAAATTTGTGTTGAAAAGAAAGGCCTTTTCCCAACTGATTGCTGCTTGTAATGCATCTCTGTCATTGCGTTGTCAGTGTTTTGGTGATACCTGAGAGATTCACTCCAGCTGCGTTTGGTATCACAAGAAGCACATAAGGACAGACGATGGTCAGAGAGCAGACTGAAGTGAATTTGTTGTTTTCTCTCTATGATTTCTCCCCCTTGCACCTCTTTTTTCTCACCTTACCACAGAGGAAAAAGCAATGGCTGAAATAAGTTTAATCTGGGAGAGTGACAAGAATGTTATAAATTTTTTTTTTAAGTACTCCAAAAGAAATTTCAGTTACACAAAACCTCTCACTTTTTGTCAAAAAGAAACAGTTTTCACTATCTGTGGCTCATTTAAATCTCTATGTCTTTTTCCCCATCTTACAGTATTTTTAGCCATATTTGCCAGAGAGACATGCTCCTGTAGTAGCATTGCCTGTTCCAGGATTAACTCCCCACCAAATGCCCTCCTCCTCACATGTATTTGGCTTCACTGAACATGATCCTAATTTGATTAGGGGCAGCTGTTTGTAAGAGTAAGCCCAGAGAGACCTCAGAGAGGATAACTGATGTCTGAACTTGGGGAAGGGAGCCTGAGCTGAGTGGATGGGGTGAAAGGAGGGAGGTGTCCCTTCATGCAGAAACAACCATGGCATCCATGTGGGATCCAGTTGAGCCTGGAGCCAGCAGCCCAGCTCTAGGCAGCCACCAGTGCTGGGGACCATCCTGACAGCAAGGTAGGACACAGGAGTGGAGGAAGCAGGTCAACCACCCTGCACAGCACTGGCCATGCACAGGGGCTGGCTGGGGTGCACACTACCTTCCCAGCACACAGTTGCTGCGTGCCACGGACCTGCAACTGGAGTCTCTGTGACTGGCATCAGGCACCGGCCAGTGCTCTCCCTGCCTACATGGCTAATGTCCATCCAGACCTCTGACAAATGCTATGCAGAGAAGCTATTGTTGAGTGACTAATGTTGAATATCACCGTTTGGGAAATGCGCTTACAGCTTTTGTTTGACTGAGTCTTCTGCAATGTTTGGAGCACAAAGATTTGAGTGCTGCTTCCACACAAGCAGACATGGACTGATTAAGCCAGCATGTACTCCTTCCCCCTCAGCCCTGCCCTGTCCCTCTACTATCTTGTTACGAGTTGTAGATGTGAGGAAGAAAAGTGGACATATACAAGTGAAGGAGAGAGAGAGAGAGAGAGTAGAGAAAGGAAACACCCTGAAGACAGAAGTCTGTGTGTCTGCTGCCAATCACTATAACGATAATGGCCATCAAGCACAGACACAGATTGCTCTGCAGTCACCCACCTGTCTGCTTGCATAGTAGGACTTTAGTCCAACTCGTCAGTTAGAAAGTCAAAGACATTGAACTTGGGACCTCAGTTTCTCTGATAAGGAAAACGCGTGACAGCCAGACCAAGAGCTGGGAGCCAGCTACCTTTTACACACTGTGAGTAAGCCTAGCTTCATGCTGATATTTAAAAGATCTTTGCCCTTTAGCTCAAACAGGAAATCTTAAAATGGAAAATATGCAGCTTAAAGGAAGGGGTGAGGCTCACTTGAAACATAAGAATGTACATAAGGGTAGGAAACAACAGGTTGTTAAGAAACTACAACTCATTTGTGAAAATAAAAACAAAAATAAAGGCCCAATATAGGTTTTATTTTCCCTCATTTGGGATCAGAAAAAATATTTTTGCTTCTTTTTTTTTTTTTAAGGTTTTGCCATGAGCAAAGGAAACTCTTTCTCTCTCCCATGTCCTGGAGTGTCATCTTGTTTTGTTAGCTATCACAGAGCAGGTGTGAAGAGCCCCCTCCCTGAGCACAGGGAAAGCAGCTGGAAGGCAATGCTGAGAGAGGACTCGGGTGACCAACTGCTGCCAGAGGCATAATGAGTTCAGAACTGGATGGACCACCAGCCACCAGCACCTTATTTTTAGGCAATACCTATGTAGTAAGCAGAGAAATGCCAAGGCACGAGCTTGAGGGCTTTGCTGGCTACAGCAAAAGAGTACATAAACATCAATCTCAGACCTCCTGAGGGATGAAGGTAGACATTTTCAGATTTTCAAAGGCTTCCTGATTCAGGTACCCTATAGATAAAGGCAGGATTTACCAGTGTTCTTCTGTGTACAACAGAGGTGAAACTTTTACTACTACTGCATGGCTCTGAGACTTGGTCTTTTCAGGATTAGGTAGCAGCAGAGTAAAGCAATGTTTTAGTAGCAAGTGCTGAACTGAGTCACCTCATTTCGTCCCAAGTCCTGCCCTGCCATTCAAAGCCTTTTCTATGAAATCAGAGCTCCAACCACTCTCCTATACACAGATTTCTTCCAATCACTGACTTCGGTGGGGTGGGATGCTAGCCCAAATACCAGCCCAAGACACATCCAGAGATCAATCTAAAGAACTTATCTCTAGTCATGCAGTCACTCAGTAGCTTTAATGCCACTGATCCACATGTTCCAAATGGCATCACTGATGTCAGGTTAAAATTACCGGCCCCGCTTCTTTGCTTAGTAAACATTTTCTTTCTTTATTATGTCCTCAGTGCCAGATGGCAAGAGGGGGAAAAAAATAACTCAGTATTATTAACAGTATTACAGCCTTACAGCCTTGCCCTTTAAGTCTAATTAGAGAGAGAGTTACTGCCAAGACATACATACAGTGTCTGACAACCAGCTGGGCTCACCCCAATGCATTGGCAGACCTGAACTGCTGGTGCAGTGGAAAGCCTCTTTCTCCAGTCCCCAACAACAACACCGAACCTCCAAATGAGTGCTCTGAACTATCCAACCTCTCTCTCCGAAACACTGCTGATGGATAAGTGCCAGTGTGCCAATGGTGCTGCTGTGCAGACTTTTCTCGAGCTCACCCAGCTGCAATCTGCAACAGTCTGGCAGGACAAGTGTCTCTCTGTCTGGGTATATGTGTTTTCTGAAATACATGACACCCCAATTTTCTCCCCCAGTTGTGCTAGCCCACTCAGAAAACTCACTGCCTCCATAGAAAATGGGTGTTTTCTCTGCTTCCTCCCACTCCTGCCCCAACCCGGATTCCTACAAGGTGTAAAGCTGGAGGGGTGCATGAAGACACAGAGGAGTTAGGCTGTTACATCAGTGTGGAGACATGGCATCTTATTTCACTCCATCCCATCGTCATGGGCATAGACGACCTTTATTGCCTCCCACGTGCTGTCACAGGCTTTCTCCAGGACACTGAATTTTCACAGCTTCACCAGTTCTAAGAAGGAGGTCCAGGCTTGGAGTTTACACTGCACAAAGGCAGGCAGCTCTGATCTTTGAATCCAGGCACAAAACCTAAAACAGGGGATAT
>WEIS01064193.1:1437-16691 GCA_013389965.1 Todus mexicanus
TAGCATCATCCATGACAACTTTATATTGTCTTCTCAACTTCTGTTTCTCCTCTCACAGAGGGCAGATTATCCAGTCTTACTGGATAGTCGCCTTCCATGTCCACTGCTAAATAATCAATCTCTTTCTACATCTCGAAGTGATTGAGATTAAGTACTAACTTAAAAATGAATTATGTACACCTCACTAAAGGCAAAATATCAGTCTTATTTTGCATAAGCCTCCCATTTAATTGTTATCCAGCATTTTCTGCTAACCCTGATTGTGACTGCAGGCAGAAGTGGTGTCTTTGTTCTTTCTAATGCAGCGTACACCCACTGAACCTCGGAAAACTGTTCCAACTCTACTTGACAAGCTGAAAACGACTTGTCACCTTTTCTAATCTGTTGGAGGTTTGATTTTTTTCATACTAAGTTGAAAGTCTTATTTCCATGGATTAATCTAAAATAATACTGAATAAAAGCTAAGGAAAGTTGGTACACGTTTTTAGTGAGGCTTTGTTCCCAAAACGGAAGCACTTATTGTACAGACAGACTACCATTGATTTGGGATACAAAAACTTCCCACACACTCTACCTAGGTTCTTCTCGGGGAGAAAATTTGGAGCTGGAAGGCTGCCTGTCATATTTCGGGATTTCAGAGTGATGTGAAGTCGTGACAGGATGCCAAGAAAAAACCAAAAAAAACCCCCCCAAAACCCACCAAAAAAACTAATCTTGATGACTGCCTAATATCATAATGTTCCTGTTTCAATGCTCCAGTAGGACAAGATGCTGCAGTTTGAAACTAAAGGCACAGGAGAGCCTCTCCCACCCAGGGGAGGAACTGGAGGCAGTGGTGAAGACCTTCAATCAGGATAAACACAATATAGGTCATTTTTCAGAACACTTGTTTCTCATTTCAGTGATCCTTCTGATTACTTGCCTATAAGAGAATAAGCACTGTTAAAGCTTTCCTCTTCCTACGGAGGTACAATATGACATTCAGTTGTTCCTCTCCCCCTCCTTCTGTAATATTCAGAAGAGTAGTTCCTCCTGTAGGCTGTGAAAGATGACTGGCATTCAGTTGGACTCAGCACAAGAGAAATCAGAGCTTAATTTTCTTTTCTAGGACAGCCCTCCTCCATCTGCAGATAGAAGGGTTCATTTTTACAGGGATGCCACATTTAAAAGCTACTCCTCCTACAGTGTCATTGAAGACTTGCCAGAGAAAGGAAAGTCTCATCCTTTCATTCTTATCACCTCCTCTCCCCATCCTGCCACAAACAACCAAAGCATAAAACACAGCAGGCTATATACCAAGACCTCACATTTAAATACTGCTGCTTAAATAAGATTTAAATAGAGCTGCAATATCATTTTGGTTGAAAGCATTTTTCAGGAAGGTGTCATTCCTACAAATACTATTCATCTATAATGACTCCTATATATCTTTACTCATCTGCTCCTTTGGTCCCACATTTAAAGTTTATTAATTTTTAAACATTTAATTTTAGCTTCACAGCATTATTTCCTGCTCATGTCTTAATAAAATTGTCAATTAAAATATTTTGGGGGCAATTTTTTAGCTTTTTGTCAAAAAGATAAGTTGTTGGGTAAATGTATTCATTTTGACAAATACTTTAACTGAAAACATCATGTATTTTATTCACTACAGGAATATTTGTACATCACTATAAAAGGGTTTATTTCCTTTCAATCCTGCGTTATAGAAATGGAGCCCCAGAGAGACTTTAAATAGTTGCTAGGCATGCCCATACTACAGATACTGAATATTCATCTCAAGTTTATTTACTGCTACATTTAAAGCCCCAAAAAGTGAAAAGTTCAAGTATCAATGTTTTTCATCCGGTTACGACAGTTCCTCTCATTTCATGCCTTTAGATTCTATGTGCCTCACCTTTTCTCACCGTACTGGGAGCAAACAATGCTAACAGTAGCCCAGTTATCGTTACACAAGGTACAGAAATTTTAGTTTGCCTATCCATGATGAAAAAAGCAGATGCTAACAACTGCTTTCACAAAGATCCTAATCAAATGCACAATGACTAAATTGTTCTTACTTCTATGTCCCATTCTCCTACACACACAGGTTTTTCCACCACCTCACAGCAATGAAATGTTGAACACTTTTTGTGTTAAAAACCTTCATATGTCATGCTTACTGTGCTCATCTGGTTTCTGTTCCTCTAGTTCTGATAGGCCATTTGATTATTCTCTCCTACATTAACTGCTTCATATTTGTCTTATTAAATTTTACACTGATTGCAGTCCATGTTCCCAATTCATCAAGATCACACTCTATTTAAACAGATTCCTCCAGAGTATTTGCTATGCTTCTCAATCTGCCCCAGAACAGATGTGTTCTGGTTTAGAAACTGAAACGTCCAAATATCATCTTTTTTTCTTTAAGGTCCCCTCTTTTTTTTTCACAAATATACAGAAAACTGAATATGCTGGAGCACATGAGATATTTTTAAGTAGCAAGAATAAAAGAGTAGAAGTACAACAGTATTTCAGATAGCAATATGGACTACTCAGACAAGAGGAAACAATAGAGTGCCTTTTTGCATTCCAGGTGATCACATCCTAGACCCAACTGCTTTGGTGGGAGTTCTGCTACCACCATCATACACATGCAGGGGCACTGAACTTACTCATGCTCATGTAGCTGTAATAAGAAGCGGACAGAAAATTAACTACTCTATATCAGAATCAACAACGTAATATATGGACTTTTTCATAATCATGAGCTTCTAGATTGTTAACCTTTTTATTCTGAAGCACCAAGACAGAATTAAAGCATGCATGAGTTTATTCTCATGTGAGCACAGGGTTTCTCATTATCAGTGCCTAGTGTGCCAGGATCATTTCCCACAACACATGCGTGTTACACTCACCTCCTTCTCAAAGTTATTTCCTCTCCAAGGAGTATGTAAGTATGCCACTTAAACTCTGCATAGATTGCATTAGCTTTAATTCAGATTTTGTGTGGGTGTAAGATTCAAGCACAGATGCCGTACATGGAGAAACAGCAGAAGGTTAAAGAAATCTTGATTATAAGCATACAAGATAGACAGAACAAAAGAGATGGACTATGAAATCTAGACATTGTGCTCAGGAGACTATTTCACACACAGAACAAGCTCCACAGAAGGCACCTTTTGTCAGAATTTGCTAGATTTTAAAAAAGCAGGAGTTGCAACCAGAAATTAAAAAGGAGATAATGCTGAAATATACAAGAGAAGTAGTTAAAAACTCCAAGAAAACTAAGTATTCTCCTAGAAAACCATCAGAAACAGTCAAATGATTCAGAGGCACACAAAAAAATCAAGAAATGGAACATGAGACAGCAGGATCACAGAATCATAGAATCATTTGGGTAGGAAGGGACCTCGGAAGGTCAATGTCTTCAAGGATGGGGCCTCAACTACCTCCCTGGGCAACCTCCTCCAGTGTTCCACTACCCTCATGGTAAGGAACTTTTTCCTAATATCCAATCTAAATCTACCCTTTTCTAATTTTAAACCATTGCCCCTCATCCCTTCACTACAGGCCTTTGCAAACAGGCCCTCTCCAGCCTTCTTACAAGCTCTCTTCAGGTAGTGGAAGGTCACTACTAGGTCTCCCCCAAGCCTTCTTTTCTGCAAGCTGAACAACCCCAGCTTCCTCAGCCTGTCTTCGTAAGAGAGGCGGTTTCAGCCCCTTGATCATTTTTGTGGCCCTCCTCTGGACCTGCTCCACCAGGTCCAAATCCTTCCTGTGCTGAGGGCTCCAGAGTCAGACGCAGTATTCCAGGTGAGGTCTCACCAGACCAGAGTAGGGGGGCAGAATCACCTCTCTCAATCTGCTGGCTATGGTTCTTTTGATGCAGCCCAGGATACGATTGGCCTTCTGAGCTGCAGGCACACACTGTCTGCTCACATCCAGCTTCTCATCCACCAGCACCCTCAAGTCCTTTTCTGCAGGGCTACTCTCTATCACCTCAGGCTATTCTCTATCACCTCACGGATACTTCAGGGACAACTAGAATGAAGGAAGTGTCAAAGGCTTAGCTTTGGATGCGTGCTATACAGCAGCAGCTGCAGTCTGCAATTCAAATTAATGCAAAACAGACACATAACCTGGCTGCAAGGAAAGACAGGTGAAGATATTTTAAACAGCAAACACCCTTCTATTTAAAAAGTCAGCATGTATATTTCAGGGAATGTCTGTCTCCCGTCACTTTTAATCAAAGGCACTCTACCCTGGCTATTCGACAAGATGCCCCCAATCTTCCCCCACTGCCTGGCAGCTTTGAGAAATTCATTGCTTAAACCAAGCCAAAAAGATAATTAAAAGCAGTTCAAACTGAGATTTCACTCTCCATTCACTCGATGAGTAAACGTCTCTTACAGTTTTAAGCTATTAAAGCTCAGAGGAGTTTTATTTAAAAGAAGTTTCTAAGATCCAACATTTAATGGAAAAGACAAATCCACCAGAACAACTGATTTAGGAGAGGCAATCAGCCTTAACTACTTAATGTGACTTTTATTTTCAGCAACATCCTACTCTGAATTCAAAACTCTATAATGCTTTGCTGATTCAAATGGGAGCATACCACAGTCTTCTGTCTTGCTTTCTGAACTTAAACTCACTTATCTCTAGTATTTTCACAACCATTTGCACTCATTTTTATCTATGTGTAAAGTACCATACCCTATCCTGCATGCCTCTGGTCCCCAAAGACTTCTTTGTTCTTCTGTCTATGACTTCAAGAACTCAATCCTACAAAAAAAGCTTGATTCCCTCCTTGCAACCTTCTCAAGCAAAATCATCTCCTTGCAGCAGGTGGTCTGACCTACTTCAAAAGGTTTTTTGGGAAAACATAACAGAAAGAACCTAATATAATTTAAGAATAAACTATATGTGATATATACCTTGGCCCATACCATTAACCAGTGACATCTGGAAAACAGTCTCAAAAGAGTTTATTTATAAAAACCTAAGCTGTTTTCAGAGCACTACTGTCTTCATCCAGTACAATGGAAATATTTTAACCTACTGGTAATTGTATTAGCTGTTAAATCTGATTGAGTCTGGACATTCTGCCCCCATGAACTGGCACACAGTAGTGGGGACATAGATTCAGAAGAGATTAAGTCAATACTTCCTACAGGATTGAACAAATTAGTTTCAAGCTTAAAGAGGAATGGGGGGGCAAGACGCAGAATACATTGTACATCACTGGTTTAATAGTACTTAATATTGTTGTCCCTGAAGAACCTCTAAGTCTCAGTCCCACTTCTATTGCAATTCACATCAGAAATCCTCAGAGACAGAGTAAGGAAACAGAATTGCATCTCCAACTTTAATACACAGCAGGGTTCATTTAAGAAAGAAACCTTCTAGAAGTAGAGACCTGGATTCATCTTGATGAATTTGATGAGCACCTGAGAAGTGTATCATTGCCCTAGACTCACTTCCAACAGAAAAAGAATCACAAGAGGCAATTTCAGACCAAACAGGTAGAATATCTAAAAATATTTGTGTTTCTTGCCACTCGCTATAGGAGCCAGAAAAAGCATGACTTAAGAAGCTGGAAAGTATTGAAAATAAGTTAAGATGCTTCACTGTTGAGTGCACTTTCAGAAAAGAACCTGAGTTCATAAAAGTTTAATTAGAAAAAAGAAGATACAGAATTGGGCTGTCACTACCTCCTCCACCATCAGTAACTTTAGGACTATTTTGCCAGTGTTAATTACATTTTATGGCGTTTTAAAGATCTTGGTTCCTATAAGCAGATAGACACTTGAAAGGATTAGGTTTCACAGAAAAATGTGTCTAGTGATTGAATATTTATGTAGTTTGCCCTCTCAATATTTATCATTTATGGAACAATTTTCTTCTATACAACAACTTGGCAAAAAGGTGTTGAAGAGAAAAGTGGAAGAAATAACTAATCAAGGATGTACTTGCACTAAGTCTCAGGTAGCTGCTCCAGCTTGAGTTTGATTTAAAAAAATCAGCCTTTAGTTTAATAACTCAACTTCTTCAGAAGAGAGATTGTCAAGACTCCCCAAGTGCTTGTGCAAAATTTCAAGGCCCAACTATCCAAGACTTATACTAAAATGCTTACACTGAAAAGCAAATATTAAAATTCTAATAAGCTGCATGCAGTATTTTTTTCCTATGAAAATAAAAATATACTACAAAAAATAGAGAAAATTTGTTTTCTTTTGATGATGCTTAGAATTCTGCTAAATGGCTGGGAATTCTTAATCCTCTTTTAACAAGTCGTTTTAGAAGTAACAGAAACAATCCAGAAAATGCAAGATTCATTATGCTTTTTCACAGTCCTATTGCATCATAACACTTTAGAGAAAGGAAATACACACACCACACTTACTTATGCCATTGAAATAATATTACTAACAATAACAGCTTCAGAGAGTAAAAACAGAATCATCCCAGTGAACACAACAGTTTGACAATACACACAGTAAAGTCTTGAAACTAGTAAGCTGAGCTCGTTCAGTAAACATCATGAAATACAGTATCTTAACAGGATGGAACTGCAGAACAGAGAAAGTTTAGGATGACTACTATTTGAAAGCATGGCAAAAAGATTTCAGCTGTTGACAGAGAACCTATCTGGTTCTCTTTCAACGATCACCAGTAATCTCATGCCTGTCTCTACAAAATAGTCATACAGCATCATCAGATAAATCCACAAGCACTTTTCAACGTCCTCTTTAACCAAACAAATAAGCGAAAAGAAAATCACACACTAAACCACCTCAAAAAACACCATATAGTGGGGGATTATTCCATTTGTTCTTCCTCTCCCCTCCATTAGTCAGCAATACACAAATCAGAGTTAACTGAATGAGAATTTTTTCTTAGCTATATTGTACATTTAAAGCAATGAAGCAAAGTCCAGATGTAGAGGAAAAGGACACTTATTCTAGTAACTGATAGTTCTGAATGACTTTCCACTGAGACACCCTTCCTCACACTTACACAATATGATACTCCACTTCTGAGGGGCTGGAAATTACTCTTCTTTAAAAAAGGCTTCTGACTGTACATAAACTCTCTAATGCGTAGTTGGATATCCTTATAAGACAGTAACATCAACTTATGTGACATTTAAAGCACACTGAAGCAGATCTGCAAGTTTTCAGTCTTACTAAATTAATAACTGCTTTTCCTTTGCACAGCATGAAAGCCGATCTAAAGGTCGCAGAAGACGGTACCTTCTCTTCTTCATTTTCAAAGTCCGCCTACAGTTCCTAAGGGATACCAGCTAGCAACCCTGGAAACTCCTATTGTGAGACAGCTTTTACAGATGGACCAACACAGTTGTCAGTCTCAGCTTAATAGGAGCCGACCCCAGACAAATGAATGAACACACTGCTTTCAGTTAGGAATGGGCTTCTGTTCACTCCTTTACAGAAGACCTTATTTGAGTAACAATTAAAATTGTTAGTCAATGTCATAATACAACATCAAAACAGCCTACTCAGAGTCACAAGGGTTCAAGGACCTATCACAGTTCTCCTCTAACACAAGAATAATACCAATTGCCAGTAAACTGTCTACCCTAGCATGTCTTTGATTCTGAACCAGATTTTTATGCTTTTCTTATTCAAGTACAGCCTAATTTTTAATGGAATTCCACTTATCTCGATAGGAATCTTAATCTTCCTAGACCCAAAGAGCCCATCAATACCTGCTGAGATAGACAATTTTCAGTCACTGATTATATTTTTTATTATTATTAATATTTTATGCCATCTATCATGGCTTCAGGAAGGGGTCGTTTCCCCAGTATTGAGAAAAAATCCCCATCTCTTAAGTCCTTTCCCAAAATCACTTCAAAACATCAAAGTCAGAAATTATACATCTTCCAGAGAAAGAAAAAATGTTTTTATTAAATATACTGCAGGCAGAAAAGAGGGAAAGCAAGGTACATTAAATGCTGGAGAGATGCTTTGTGTTCTTGGAGTGTCTCTCACAGCTACATAACATGGTGGTCTGTCAGCATTTCCCCGATAGGGCCCCAAATTTCATGTCTAAAATTAAGTCACGTGGGTATTTTCTGAGGGGTATGGCTCTCTAGCATTCACATTAGAAGCCCTTTAGGAAAGAACAGCTTGTACACTGTAAACACAATGGGCTTCGGGTCCCCATATGGTAGTGCAATACTAAAATACCACCTCAAAACCATAAGCACAAGTTTCCCTGGCTGTTAAAACGCTTGTCTGAATTGCAGAAACCATTTCACTTAATGTTTGTTCCCAGTTAGCCAGTTATCTGCACAGCTACATCTCACAGAGAATTCACCACGGTTCTGTGGTCAATCAACACCACCCCTGTGTGTTTGTGGCTGGCAGAGAGCTCCAAAGCCTTCAACAAAAGAGAGAAGGTGAAGTTGCTGCACTCAAGAAAGGTCATGCAGAAGATAAAAGAGCACTTATTGTTCACATTTTTCAAACCAGGAAAAATTTTAAGTTGCTTGCATCTCAAGTGGATTGCAACTACAACTGAAGAACTAAAAGAACAGGCACAACCAGTCACCCTTAACATTAAATGCACCCTCTATATTAAGAATGGAACTGATTACAAACACTGATGTAAATCAAAATTACAGAGCACACGCAAAACAAGTCACTTGCTACACATAAATTTTATTTTGTTTAACATTCATTTTGTCTAGGTTGTTGTATAACATATGATAACAAACGCTAAGTAAAGAATGTCTTTTCATGAATGATACCTACCTTGCTTTATGTAAGCTTTTCTGTACCAAGGACAATCCAGGTCTAGATAAAGACATTTGAGACCTTTAACCAATCCTACAAAGGGTAGATGTGGCCAAGAATTTACTGTAGGATATAGACATTATTATCCAATGCTTTCCATATGTTAAGAACAAAACAATAAAAAAGCACATGCCCAGTTTAGGAGTAGGTACAAACAGTTGCTTCCATCTTCCTGAGAGCACTTTCTTAAAACGTTAGTACTAATTCCTTATTCAAAACTGAAATATTAGGTCCCTTCACGGAGAGGAGTCCACAGGAAAGGGATTTCGTTTGTATCAGAAAATACCCCATAGAGTGGGGTTACAATAGAAACAAAACTATATTATTCTTAATGAAGAAGCTTCAAGCTTTCTAGCACTCTGCTGATCTCTTACAGGCACAATTTTTTAATAGGTATTTTAATGGCTTAAAGCAAGGTGATTGAGTACATTCTACAGCTCTCACACTTCTGTAAGATATGTCTTGAAGTAAAAGCAGCTGTATTTCACATTTGTAAAGGTAATTTAATTTGTAATAATGTATTTATTAAAAAAAAAATCAGACAGTGACTTTTATTCTGGTATCTCTGTCACTGACCACGTATTTGTCTGGAGTCAAATCAACAGCATAATGCATAAAGTGAAAAATAATTTGCATGATTGCATCTTGTTAAGCTAAACAAACCACCTGTTCAAATAAGTAGGTCCTTATAAACCAGATGTTTATACCAAAAGCAAATGGGTGACGTACACGGTAATAAAGCACCTTTGTCCAAACTTTAGTCTTTATCTAAACATGCAAATTGTAAATACCCTGTACAAATACACATATCATAACACTTCTAAAAATGGCACTGTTGCACAGTTTTGTTGTTATGTGTGACCTTCATTAGTCTTCTCCTGTTTTAGCCATTGGTGTTCTAGAAGAGTACCAAGTAAACAGAAACCAAAGAACTGAGCTTGCAACACAGCAACCAGGCTCTATCTCCACAGGCAGCTGTTATCCTTGATGTTTGCATTGTATGCCCACACACTGCCTTTTACAAACCCATATTTTAATGCAGGTCAAACTAAAGACAGAGTAGGAAGACACTTCAGACCTGGACAGGCTGGGTCGATGGGCTGAGGTCAATGGTATGAGATTCAACAAGGCCAAGTGCAGGGTGCTACACTTTGGCCACAACAACCCCATGTATCTCTACAGGCTGGGGGATGAGTGCCTGAAGAGTGGCCCAGCAGAGAGCGACCTGGGAGTGCTGGTTGGCAGCCAGCTGAACATGAGCCAGCTGTGCCCAGGGGGCATGGAAGGCCAACGGCATCTTGGCTTGTGTCAGGAATAGTGTGGCCAGCAGGACTAGGGATGTAATTCTGCCCCTGTACTCGGCACTGGTGAGGCCTCACGTTGAGCAATGTGTGCAGGTCTGGGCCCCTCACTTCAAGAAGGACATTGAGGTGCTGGAGCTGGTCCAGAGGAGAGACGCGAGACTGGTGAAGGGACTGGAGGGGAAGTCTTATAAGGAGAGGCTGAGGGAGCTGGGGTTGTTCAGCCTGGAGGAGACTTGGGCGACCTTGGGCAGGTGGGGCCGGGCTCTTCTCCCAGGCAACTTGTGACAGGACGAGAGGGCACAGCCTGAAGCTGCGCCAGGGGAGGTTCAGGTTGGATGTTCATAAGCTCCCCCTCATGGAGAGGGGGATAAAACACTGGAATGGACAGGCCAGGGAGGTAGTGGAGTCGCCATCCCTGGAGGTGTTTAAGGGAAGATAGGATGTGGCACTTAGTGACAGGGTCTAGTTGATGTGGTGGTGATAGGCTGGACTTGATGATTTCAGAGGTCTATTCCAGACTCAATAATTCTGTGATTCTGTGAAAAATGACACCTTCTGTTAAGGGAAGGTTAAAAACCAATGCACCAATGGTGCAGCAACCGTAAAGTGAGATATATTTTAGCTATGAGAAAGTGTTCCTTCTCTGCCCAAGTACACAATATTAAAGGTCCACACAAACAATATCTTTTCATGCACTTAAACGACCTTTTAATCTAAAGAAAAAAAAAAAAGACTATTACAATAGGAGTATGCCCTCATGATCTCTATTCCTACAGGCAGACATTCAACCCACTCACTCTATTTTTATTTTCCTTACACAGAAAAGTTGGCAAGGAAAACACTTCAAGACCTCCCTCTGGAAATGTTTTAATTTTGGCCTGAGCTCATAAGATAGTTAAACACTTTTGAGAGTCCCACGATCTTCTTCAAATCCATCAGTATCTTACAGGGAAGTGATTCTATGTCTTCTTTTAGAGTATATCCATAAAAACATACATATACTATTCCAGACATGGTATGAAAACTATACAGCTTTGAGGAATAATTAATAATTGAACTGTAAGAGTATATACTAAATTCAGGCCACTGATGTGCTATATAATCAGATTGCAGTTGTATATTGTGTCCGTTTTAGCACAATTTAAACTAGATTGCAAATTTTCAAAAACCATGAAGTCAAAACACAGATTCTGATGAGTTAAGGAAATGTTTGTAACAAACTAAATTAAATGCATGAAATCCAAAGTAAATACCTACCTAACACTGGAAAACATCAAATTTCAATCCCTGAACTGCCACTTACCCAATGAGACAAGATTCGTTAATTGTGCTGAGGCCTGTTTCTTGGGGGCTTTTTGTGGGTTTAGTTTGTAGAGGGTTTGTTTGGGGCTTCTTCCCTCTTTCTAAAGCTGTTCCAGCATTAAAAAGTTGAAATGCTACAACATACCTACTTAATCAAGCTCCCTGGACTTCTAAGGAACACCTACAAAAAGTATCATGTGCAGCAAAGAATACTGCATTTTCTAAAAAGCAGGAAGAAATTTTTTGGATGGAAGAAGCAACGAGATGTCACGGAAGAGCTTTCTTCCCTAGCAATCATAATTTTCTTCAGGTATCAACTGTCAAAGCACTACCTCTCTCATTAAGACAAACCCTTTACATTTTCATCAAATTTTACAAGCCATCATTTAAATTCCTTCTAACTGAATATAATATTTATTAATGTCTTTTAGAGATACAAATCAAAACATCACAACTAATCAAAACATGTCAGCTAACAAGGCTGTTAGAGGGAAAACATTTAAACTCAGTTCTTCAATGTGTAGCATCAGTATTGGACAACCACCTAAACCAGGTGCCCAATTAGAACTCTGACTCCTACTACTTTCCTTTTATTAGTCTAAGGTGTCTAATGGTAGTACCCAACAACAGTATACATACGTCATTGTCCACCTGCAATAACAGGACACTGGATTCATGCCAATTTTTGCCATGGATAGGCAATTCCAGTGTTGGTTTCATAAAATAACTCACAAGAGGCACAATAGCCTTTCTCGAAGTTACATTCCCAAAGAATAATCCTAAAAGAGTTTTATTCTCTTATCCTTACAGTAAATTACTTCTCTTGGCTCAGGGCTTTAAGATCTTACTGCTTTTTAAATTGGTGATGAAAGATTTAATCACAGATTTGTTAGATTTAGTCACTGAACACAGGCTTTTCCAGAACCTTTGAAGCTCCAGCAGAAGTCACAGTAGAAGTTCCCAACTATAAACACTACTGGAAAAATTTTGGATTTATCATGGATTTCCTCCCAGTAATCATTCACAGCTTGAGTTTAGCAATAAAGAAATCCATCATCGTGCCCCCAGCACCATCTGGGAGATCAGGCTTTTGGCAGGAAAAGATGGAGCCACAATTGCCTAACAGCACAGGAAATCGAGGACTTCCCCATGCTGGGGTGAGCAACAATCTGCTCCTGCTGGGCACAGGATCATTCATTTCCCCTTCTGCCAGTAAAGCTTCTTTGTACATGTAGTGAGCATAGTCTTCGTTATACTGGCAGGACACAGGCACATACCTTCCCCAGAACCCCATTCTTACCAGTAGAGTTATGAAGTGAGTTATGCAATTTCAGTCATATAGCCAAAAGGGGCAGGAGTATGGAAACATCAGTATCCTCGGAGAGCCTTTAGGTTTCAGGCTATGAGGCAGGTAACATGTGTCAGAACATCACTGGCATCTCAAATCCCATGACTTGACAAAGGATTCAACTGAACTTTGACAACATTAGGGCCAAGAAAATCTGGTCTTCCCTTTCTCCCAGTAGTAGGATAGTACTACTTACTTCCAGCAATTTGAGCTTTAAAATAGGTGCAAAGGTATTTTTTCATTTTAAGCACAACCATTAAAGGGGAGTTTGGAATATAAAAAGCAAATAAAACCGAGCACGTTATCTAGGAGACAACAGGCCATGTTGGCATCCTTCCAGGCAGCACTTCTTCGTAGCTAAACCACAAGTTTATTTACATACACAATACAAAACAGATATACATCTCTTTATTCAGACGGTTTGCAGGAACTGGAATAGTCACTCAAGATCCTTCTGTCAAGGTCACCACAGAGACCACCACTGATCTCTGCAACTTTACAATTCCAACTCATTTCTCAAATTTACTAGCCTAAGTGCTCCCTGAAGCATGAAGCAAGGAAAGAAGGACAGGAGTTGAGTTTCCCCAGACACACGCTTTTCCTTTACTGCTGGCAAAAAGAATTACACATCCATATTTTTGCTCCAGGTCAAAGTTCCCAATACAATCACAGTAATGGGACCATTACAGGCAAGTATGCAGTCCCTAAGAACTGAACTACTGTCTGTAACTGGTGTCTGAGGTTACTGATACAAACAGTAAGTGGAAGGGACTTCTGGTCAAGCCAGACTTGGCCCTGATTTGAACCAGTGCTCTGACTAAGCAGCTTGTCCATTAACCAGCCCTCTCCAACATCAGAGGGTACTGACATAGTTGTTTTCAGAGCTATGCCTCCATATTAACCCCAGTAATTGCAGACATGTTAGGATCACCACTGGATCTAGCTGACTATTTTCCTGTCTCAACTATATTTTGCAGCACCTCCTGATAGCTCTGCTGTTAGCTGTGTATCTGTGAATCATTGAGCCTAGAATCTGTAAAACACAGCTATATTACAGCAGAAACATTTTGGTCTCTAGCAGCTTGAAGCTTCTCATAGAGACTATTCACTCATCTTTTTGTCCACATTTTATACTTCTGTCATTTCTTCAGTTTAATAAGTTATATCTGTAAATGCAAGTATCTGCCTTATTTCTCTAGAGTCACCACTGCTCTAAATCAATTCAGGTCACGCTGAAATTAGTCTTGCCCTTCACCAGGTTAACAGCTTCTCCAGTTTTGCTATAATTAATACTTGTCCGTAGATAAATTACAAATAAAGTGAAAGATAAAAAGAAGTAGGATTACTCTGTAATATTATTTCTTGTTCCTCCATCCCCAAGTTCAATAAAAAGCAGTAAATCATTAAATGGCAGTAGGGTAAGATTTTTAAGTCAACAAAAAAAAAAAAAAAAGAGACATTGCTTGATGGTGTTTCACAGAAAAAATAACAGGTAATCTAAAGAGACTCCTCAATAAATGTGGGCACCACACATAACCCTACCTGGTTTTCTTTTCTGCAAAAGAGAAAAAGCTCACTCATTTTCTAAGCTTACACCTTCTTCATAGTCCATTCTAGTCGCAGTAGGATTCATCATTTGGTCACTCTGGACAGCAGTAGGCCTGCATTTATCATGGTGGAATGTGTCCTCACTGTTTATTCTCATAGTTTATGGAAAGACAAGTACAATGACTCATAAAACTGCTGCAAGAAAAGGCTGAAACAAGTTAACAGAATGAGCTTCTTTAAAAAGACATCCTTCATCCTACGTTTCCGGCATACAGAGCCAAAACCACATCACACTTTCAACTGACAGATTTAGAGTTATTATTCATCATAAATGGCAAGATCATCACTGAGGACAAGTAATCCTTCATAATCATGTTCCTGAACTGCTCACAGGTCTTAAGTACACAATAAGCAGTACAAGGTCTAGTTCTATCTTCTAGAGAAGAGTAAATTTTTACTAATGTACTATTCTTCTCCTTTTGGAAAATTGTATTTTCTTCATGCTGAGAATGATCATCATGAAAATTCTTACCTGTTTTCCATCTAGTGTGTATAAGCGTTTAACCACCCCTGAATCCAGCTTGATGGCATCAGTTATATCAGTAAGAACCTGTTCAAATGAATGTGCTGTCTTCTTGTTGAGCAGAATTCGGACTGCTTTCCGTGGTTTCACTCCGCTCCTGATGATAGTGACTAGTTTAGGCCTAATGAAATCCTTATTCTCTTTCGCTTCTGGAGTACCTCCTTTAGCAGTGGCAAGAGATGGCACTGAACGAGAAGTAGAAGTTGTCTTGACATTCACTGACCAGTTTGGGTTTACATTCTTCGTGTACTCCAGTTTCTTGAAGGGTTCTATGGAACCACATACATAGCTTTCTCCTGTGGAAATAGAAGTGTCAGACCAGTAAGTCAGATTGGAGGGGGAAGGAGGGAAAAACAAACAAACAA
>WEIS01064204.1:2849-19246 GCA_013389965.1 Todus mexicanus
GAAGGAAACTTTTTTTAAAAAAAAAAAAAAAAAAAGAAGAAGAAGATTGACTGTTGGAATTTAGATCGACACCAGTGGGAGTTTCTCAGAGAGAAGGAAACTGTCTGTGCACTAAATGTTTACCTCCTTTGTGGTAGTAGTAAATTAGGTGTTTATCCCTTCAAGTAGCAACGGGAGCCAATACACCTGTTCCTTCCAGATTGTCCCCGCGCTTTTTTGGCATGTGATACCCTGAAAATGGCTCTGGTGATCTGCTGTGGGAGGGCCAGGAGGTTTGTGAAAACAGGTTGAAGCATTTGTTTCTCAAGGTAAAAAAAACCCAGGCAATAGTTGTACTGGGTAAGAGGATACAACCCTCATTGATGCATTTTATTATTTTTGGTATCAGTTCCATAGCATACTGAAATTAGATTAAAAGGAAAACTGAGGAAATGTGTGTAAAAACACACATCACGTGCATTTATGAAAAAGCCATAAATCCTGTATGGATGTGGCTGTACCTTTCCTTACAGGGTAAGCAGCGGCTTCAGGGAGACGTTATCTGTGACTTGTTCCATTGCTGCCCCATGGACCACCCACATCCCAGTTTCCATCCCTGGGGAGGACAGGGTGACAGATGGTGACAGTGTGACTGCGAAGGACAACTGAAACCCTATCCCTAATCTGCCAAGTGCAAACACGTTCACCCTCCCCACAGAAAACAACGGGGAAGAACCAAGGGGTGGAGACAGCGTGAGCATGAGTGAAAGACCCATTTTGAGCATTGGCATTTCTCCAGTTGGACCTCACATCAGGAGTCACCAAACTGCCACAGACTGGCAGGTGAAATTCAGTATATTTACATATATAGAAAGCCACAGCTGTATTAAAACATCTTTGCCTGCAAAAATTATGGGCTTAGAGGAAGGAATATTAAAACCTGAGGTTTTAATTCACAGTCCTGTGAAAAAATCATTGCTTTGCTCAATAGCAGTCCAAAAATTACTTCCATGTCAGAAAAAGTGCTGGGGTGTGCAGGCAACTCAGCTCAGTCCTAGCTAAAAAATCTGCAGAATGAAGACACAGACTTAAAGCCATAAAGGGCTTATGCAAAGGAGCCAGACTGAAAAGTGGGTTGAAATTCCCTTTTGACCCAACTGTTATCACATGCCTCCTAATCCCTTTGGTGTGCAGAGTGCCTCAGCCCTCACCTGCCAGGGGAAAAAACAGTGGCTTGTCCTCCAGGCACCTCAGCACCCAATGGAGGTACAGCAGTAGTCCTGAAACAGCCAACACCCTGAGCAGAGAAACCGCTTATGCCAGCAAAAAAAGTTGTTTTGCTTGTAGGAATTAAACCAGTTCGCTGAACAGATTACATTATAACAACAACAAAAAGACCTTTTGATGGTATGACTGAACTCACAGTAGGGATTTTGCTGTCGTAATTATACCATTGCCATGCCAGCAAAACTTTGTAAGTGCAGACCAACTTCATTTTTATCTTTTCACTTAAAAAGATTACACAGAGACAGAAGTTATGAAATGGGTTGGCAGCAGGTGTGGGGAATTATCTTGGCCCCTTAGAAAGCAGCTTGTCTTGCAGTGAAGAAGCCTCATGAGTACAATTTCCCCAAGGAATCACAGTCATACGCAAGCTCCAGAGGCATGCTGGGGGACTGGAAGTTGTGGTCCAAGGGGTGTGTTTGGGTTGTAAATATTTGTTTGATGAAGATTTAGGTTAGGGGTTTTTAGAGTACCTATTTTGAAATGTTTGCAGCTACTGTGTTAATAAAGCTTGAGGGGTTTTAATTGTATGGAAGGGATTTTGCTACTTGCACAGTGATTAAATGGTGTGCGCATGCAGATATAATCAAATCGTAATCCTTCAGGAAAATCTGATGTTTAAGTGCTCTCTATTCTGGATGAGCCAATTCAATAGCATACATGCTTTTTATATATAATGTAATGCAAGAGTAAGATACTTAAGACATTTAAAGAGGAAAAAAAGGGTGGAACTCCTTGGCAATGCCTCTAATCCCTTTGAAGGCTCCAGCATCTGCTGAGTCAGGCCCTCCCTCGCTGTGTTGTAGTTTACAATCAGCCACTGAGTCACATCAAATTCTTGACTTCACTATTTCACAAAGTATAGTACCCTATTTTTAGGGTTTGGGTGTTTTTAATTAATCTCCTTTTTTGTTGTTGCTTAATAAACAAATATTATTATAATAATAATAATCACTATTAAAAATGAAATAAAATTAAAAATAAAAAGGAAACAAAAATAAAGGAGCTCTGAGGCCAGGTGCAGGAAACCTGTCCTCAGAAGCGCTATTCTCAAGTCACAAAATATACTTTACTTCTTGTGAAGTCTTTGGAGATTGAGAAGGGTCCACAGGGACACAAATTGCTTTGCAGAGCAGCCATGGGATTCCTATACATGGCACCTACACAAGCCAGGATTGCATTAGCAGAGCTCTCTGCCCTGCTGGGATGACCTTGCTCCTCAGCAGACTAATTAACCAGGGTGGAGCCCCATTCTGATATAAATCCATGCCAGCCCTGGTATGTTTCTACAGTGCTTCCTAGTGCTATGCAGACATGGCGATGTGGCCTAGAGCCAGTTGCCAATCCTGCCTAATTTCCTCATCCAAAATTTGATGATGCAGCCTACCTGCCAGCAGAAACTCCCATTGTGAAACTAAGTTTGCTGATATTTGCAAAGCATTTAAAGGTGTGTCTTAGCAGGGAAAAGTGTGTTCAAACTCCAGGTAGGTCATAGGAGTAAACCTATTTGTGATTCAAGCAGAGAAACACCAGTGAGCAGCATTTCACACGAGTGGAGTCAAGCTAGGGTTCTTCTTTAATCAGCTTAAGTCTGTTTTCATTCCTCGCCTTGCCAATTATTTAAATTCCGTCTATGCACAAAAGCCTCCAGCCTTGCTGGGGTGAAGCTGTTGATTCATGCTGCCTGGGAGGACGGCAGTCATCACCTACGTGGACAGGGAGTAGCTCCATGAGAATGCGGCAGTGCATCCTCTGGCACGTCCCCGTGCCGCCGTGGCGCGCGCTGAGCCCACAGAGAGATCCCAGGGGAGTTTCCTGGGAATAATTAACGTGGTGGGTCAGACAGGAGCTGCTCCAGCCACCACAAGACATGCCACTAAAAACCTCAGGAGAGCACAGTGCAGGCATAGACATCGAGGCACTTGGTTTCCCCAAGAGGCACCACGATCACTCTGAGGCTTGCCCAATGCAAGGGGATTAGCTCCAGGTAATTTGGCATCAAAATATACTCTGCATTAACCCAAGCCAGGGACCTGAAATCAAGACCATGTCTCTGCTTCGTGAGAACATTAGACAGGAAATGCTAAAGAAATGCAATGTGGTTGTTCATGGAAGAATGATTTCTGTCTTTTATTCAAAATGTTTCTGAAGTTTAATATAAGCATCAACAAACTTAGCAATTAAGATTCCCTTTGCTCACCAGCAGTGTTTCTATCTCTAGGCGGAACTTGATATCTGCTTAACAGTGCAGAGCAAATTTACAGGACAGCTTAAGGTAGGAAATAATGAATACCACTTCAGCAACTGATAGCATAGAGTTGTGTGTAGCTGCAGTTCATCACACTGAGTGCACGATAATATGTAAGCACTGAGGCTCAATTCTTATTTGCATTTTATTGTTTAAATAGAAAAATTAGAACTGTTCGGAAGTTAAAATAATTAAGTCACACTTCAGTGAGATTCTATTTAATTTTTTTTTTTAATGTGCCGTTAACCTGTATTTCTTTAAGTGTAATTTTGTGTGCTTCCTTCCCATTTTTCTCACACATTCTTTCTGTGTTTTGCTTTTGTTTCCATGTACATTACACATTATCCAAGTTAGGGCTTTCTTTCATCGCTTTATTTTCTTCAACTTTTCAACATTTCTCCAACTTTGGAAATGTTACAGAATGTCAAGAGAAAGTGAAATATATGAAATATATGTATGTTTAAAAGAAACTCTAAACTTCATACTTGTATGTAATGCCTTTTTGTAATAGAAAAGCTTAAAGGAAGAGAGAAGACTTTATAAAAAGCTAATATTTTGCCACCAGTTTTATATTTCAGTGAAAATCCTCAACATCTGAAAAAGACCAGCATTTCACTTAAGTTTTTGATCTTTAAAACCAGAGATATTCATTGAAAAAAATCATCTGAAGGGCAGCACTGAATTTGCTCTGAAAACAATGATGTTTATTGATGGGGACGGAAATTCAATGCAGTCATGTTTACTGAGGAGCTGACTGCAAGGGGGCAAGGTCATAATTTACACATAATTACTGGTTTGCACTATCGTTTAACCACTACTGAGATAAATATGTTTTTCTTTCTTCCCTCTTCCTGTGCAAAAGTAGTGTTCAGCACACTTCTTATGCATTAGCTGTTCTAGTGCAAATCACTGTTTCTATGGCTAGTGATTCAACAGTAAACATCTCTGTCAAAAACAAGGTCTGCATCTAGAGATAGCTCTGTATTTTTTGATAGTGTTTTGGTTAGTAAGAATGTACCATCAGCACATAATTACAGACATGCATACTGTAGCAAACAAGCATGGAAATGTGTTTGACTACAGTAAAACAGCAGTATTTTAAATACGGGGTGTGTCTGCCTTTGTACACCATGTACAGTCACACCAGACTCCTTTGTACCAACTCAAAAAACATCCAGCCAAGTATTCTGGGTGAGTCTATAAATAATTCCTGTTTCCCAAGGCTGAGAAATATATGCTTCTTGGATAACCTTTGAACAGTTTGAGTCAATTTATAGAACTGGACAAGGCTTTTGCTTGCTTTGTTAACGCTCGCTTTGAAAACGTAGGGTATCCAGAAACAGCCGAGCACTCCCACTCGAGGATGCAGTCCGCAGCTGAGCGAAAAGTTGGATGCTGAGAAACAGAGGGACTCAAACTCACTAATCATGACAGAAAATTGTCCTCTACATCAAAGCTATTTTAAAAATAGAAAGATTTTGTGTTCTCAGCATTTGGTGGTGGCATACCAAATACTCCAGCTATGCATAAAGTTGTATGTATTGGTATCAGGTTTTGATGTAGCTGGGGGTAAGTCATTGCTGGCCACCTTTTCAGCCACATCTCTTTCTCACGCAGCCATAACTCACAGTAACCGTGCTCACCTATTTACACTTGTTTCAGTGCATGGCCCATACTGCTGCAACTAGTTTGAAAAATACTGACAAAATGTTCGCTGCATCGTTAGTATCTTCAGGGTTTGTTCCAAACTCTTGCTTTCAAGAAAACTGCAAGGTGTGAAATGGGCATGGGATCCTGGGACTGCACCTGCTCCTCCTCGGCAGTCTGTGTAGTGGTCCTAAGGTCACACCCAGAGCCTGAGCTTCACACTCAAATCCACCTGCACCACATGGAAGGTAGTTTGCCCAGGCTACCCAAACTTCTTGGCTCAACAGTCAACATTCTAATCACTCCTCCAACTTGCATTTATAGAGAATTTCTGGAGATGGGATTAGTCTCAAGCTGGAATGAAATACATTTCCTGTTTCTCTGTAAGACAGAACACTATTCTCTGCCTGCCTCTGAGAGGCTGATTGTGGGTGAGCTGGTGCAACCCTCCCATTCTTCTCCAGCTGCATGTGCCAAGGGCAGAGTACTGTGGAGGTTATTCACACAGCGCGCTCTGGAGCACCTCCCTGCACACAGGCTGGAGAGACAGGAGGAGGAGATTATTCAGGAAGTCCCTCCTGTCTTTTAGGAGAAGAAGCATGCCAAAATCTTCACAGTCTGACAAGTACCTCCATGCTGTGTATGAACAAGGTCCTCCTGGGCTGTAAACTGGGTGCAAGCTGGGCTGCGTGCAGATGTAGTTAGCTAATGGGTCAGCTGCTTATTGAAAATATCCAGTCCTAGATCCCCGATGCTGGAAAGTCAAAAGGAAAGGCTTGTGCAACCTTCATTCAGCCCTTTTCTAATCTCCAATTACAAAATCACATACTGTATTTTCCATGGGACCCTGCCTCATTCAGTTCACGGAATAGATGGTGTTCACTTAATGAGCAGCTATTCAATATTTTATTTTCTTCTCACTCAGTGTGTTGCCCTAGGCACGATTTACTATATGTAATTCAAACCTAGCTGTGCAGCCAAAATTATTAATTTCAGCGCAGCTTTTCTTCCTCTGGTACTCATCCTCACAGCACTCCTGAGTGTTACACAAACAGTAAATATTATATTTTCATAATACCAGAGTGAGGGTGTTTTCATAATACCCCAGTGTAACTAAATGGGGAGGAAGGGTGGAATTATCCTCTGTATTTCACAGCTGTATAGAACAGGCAGAGAGAGACATTGAAGTCCAAAGAATCAAAAAAATTGGGGCACTCCCTTGACAATTAGAGTCCTAACTTTTGAAATGTCTTTATATAATGAAGAATAGTCATATACTGAATATTCAAAGTAGGATTCCCATTGAGTCAACCTGCACCCATCAATGCTCAGGGACAAAGAAGACCTAAGCTGTGGACTAGTCTCCTCCTATCACAGGCAGCATTTTAATAATCATATCAAATTGGACTGAATAGGAACTGGGTTTCATAAGTTCCTATTAAAAAGCTGAGAACTCACTCCTCTGATAGTTAGAAACCATTTTCTAATTTTCAGCCTAAATTTATTCATAGCCAGATCACACTCATTTGTTCTTATGCCAACATTGTCCTTCACCTTAAATAGTTCCTCTTCCTCTCTGGCATTTGCCTCTGCTGATAAATTTAGACCGAGTAATCACACTTTTTTCCCTCTCGGCATTTGTCTTGTGGAGCTAAATGAGCTACACTCCCTAAGCTGTCTCTCAAATTAAGCTGCCAGGTCCCATGCTCATCCGAGGAACTGTTTTCCGTACCTGCTCTAGCTTGTGCTTATCTGCTCTTGAGCATGGCTGACTGGGCTTGCACGAAGCACCAGGCCAGCCTCCATTTACCCAGAGGAGGCTCAAGCAGTGAAATGGTAACTGGTGGTAACTAGAAGAACCATAAATGCTTTCCTATCTGTCCTGGAAATGGGGTGTCTTAGAATCAGCTTTGGATTTCCACAGCTACATCACATCAGCAGCACCCCAGTGAGTGAAGTCTACCAGCACATCCCAATTTTGCTCCTTTTCAGTTTCCAGCAGAAATTCTCAGCATCGGTTGAAATAATGCATGTATTTTGTACCACCGAATTTCACCTTGCTCCTCTCCTCCTAGTCCTCTGGATCATCACTGCCTACCTCTGCTCAAGTATGCCAGTCCTGCTTTGTGATGGTGATGCTGCCTACACCATGTCACTTATTTCATTGGCAGACTAGTGCATATATATATGTACACATAAGTGTATATGAAGTAGCTTTTTGAATATGTCTGCTCCTGAGATCAAGCTTTAAAAACCCACCAGAAAAAAAAAAATGAGAACAACTGTTAGGAAAGTACATAGGTCAGATATGAAAGTTCAGAATATTAGACACCCTGATTTGACACTTTTTGAAAAATTCCTGTACTCAGTGGCTGTCACACATTGGTCACCTATCTGACACAGAATAAATTGTATTTTGGTTTCACAGAAGACTACACTCATCATTAAAAGTAAGATCACTTCAGCTATGACTTTACATATGCACACCTTTTGGGGATTCATGTGTTTAAACGGTGATTTGATGTATGCAAGGCTATTTGTAGTCATCTTTTTTCAGTATATCTATCTTACATTCACATACTAAAATACCTGGTAAATAATGACAAATTGAACACTGGAATTGAACTGGAGAAACATAATACAAATTTGACAGCAAAAGAGAAAGCCTAGGCAAGAAACCCAAAGAAGGAGAATAAAAGCAAGGTAGGGAGTGTGTGACACCATGACTTAGCTGAAATAAATCATCCCCTGTTTGCACAGACTGCTTGTTTTTCTAGCTGAAAATTCTGCATTGTTCAGGTAGAATACAGTGAGGAGGAAGAGGGTCCCTTCCCAGAAGTTGATGGCAGAACTACATAGGAAAAATGCAGTTTCAGGACCTACCCAACAACCACCACTGCCACCAGACCACAGCCTAAGCCTGGTGGAGTGGCCCTAGTAGGTGATGGTGGTCCCCACTGTGTAGTTGATGACTGAAGATCAATAATCCTATGACCATGTCAGACTTTGTGTTGCCATCCTCTCTACAGATAGTCTCAGCCATGCTCAGGAGGGAACACAGGCACCACAGCAGCTTCTTATCCTTACTGACACGCAGACATGTCGTGCCAGGCAGTTTTCCTTGCTTTCAGCTTCCTTCAATCTATTAAATTCAACACCACTGACTGGCAGTTCCAATGAAACTTGATTGGCAATAAAACCATTCACGGATCCATGGCAGAAGTCAATGAGAGCTGTATAGCAAAGTTTACATCCTGGAGGCTTTGTAAAATCCACGCAAAGGGCAGCAAGTAGGCAGGGGAGTGCATAAATGTCCGAAGTCATGTCAGGTGACCCGGGGGTATATACTGTCAAGAGTTAGGCCACTCTATGGGTGTTCTTGGGTGCATATTGCCTACAAAATGACCCAGAGACTGTTGTAAGCAACAGGAACTTTCCAAGTTAACAAACTACAGTGATTTCAGGATAACTTAGAGGGAGCCTCCAAGGTATAGGATGGACCAGATTTGAGGTGGGACAATCCAACAAAACCGTGAATAAACACTATGCCTTTCTGACCTCAGTAATGTTCAGCCCAGACACACAGAAAAAGTCACAAAATTTCCTTTGGAGAGTCAAAACTTGAATACATGGAGACATAAGGCAAACAAGGGGAAATCAGAGAATCGGAGAATCAGATAGTGTTTTGGGTTGGAAAAATATTTTAAAGGTCAGCTTATCCACCTCACACACACACACGCACACACACCCGGCCCCCCTAAAGTGGAAAGGGACATCGTTAACTGTATTAAGACCTGTCCAGACTGAGCTTGAATGTTTCCAGGGATGCTGCTTCTACCACCTCTCTGGGCAACCCGTTCCAGTGTTTCACCACCCTCATAATGCAAAATTTCTTCCTTACATCTAGTCTAAATCTATCCTTTTGTAATTTAGAACCATTACCCCTTGTCCTGTCACAATAAGCTCTGATAAAAAGATTGTCCCCCACTGTTCTTACTGGCACCCTTTAAGTATTGAAAGGCTGCAATAAGGTCTCCTCAGAGCCCTCTTTTCTCCAGGCCAAACAACCTCAACCACGGTCACATGTACTTGGGAAAAGAGAGACCTTTGCTCACATGCAGAGAATGAAAAGTCGTAGTCACAAGAGAAGCTTGGGTGGAGCAGAAGGCAGGTACAAGCGTGTAGGAGTTGATGAGAGAAGAGAGCCATAGGAAGGAGTGGTGTTACTGTAGGTACAGCGGATAAGAGGATGCACTGGAGCAGGGCATTGGAGAAGAACGACCCTCACCTTATGGGTCCTGCGCTGCTACCTGCTCTGGAGAACAGGTCTGGTATTCGGTTACCTAGCTGAGTTAATTGTCGTACCTTTGCAAGCACAAACTGAACAGATCCAACTATTCCTTTAAAGGAGACAATTCTGCCCACACAAAGGTTTGCACCAGTTTTGCCAGATTTGTTTTTTCAAACATTTTAGTTAAACTGCTGCTGCTGCTGCGCTGACAAGATCCGAGGAGGTAAGGAGGGAAAACGTCTGGTCTCGTGTTACTGCAGTGTGTCTGACAGGAGACCATTTAGTGTCTTTCCAGTGAATGACACCTATTTTGGGGGCAGAAAAAACCAACTGTCTGACAAAGTCACACTTCCTATGCCCCTTATTCTTCCTTGGGACGTATCTTCAGCTGTGAATACGTATATATACTCTAATGACAGTCAGCTGTCACGTCTGTAAATACACATTTACCTCCCATTAAGGGCTATTTGCCCCTTTTTGTGACCTTTCACCAGCTTTCCATACCCTGGCCATGTGGCACAGATGGTATAATCCTGTCAGGCTAAGGCAGGTGACAGTGCTGCTCAGTGTTTAGTAATCAGTGACTGTAATTAGCCAGACTGGACGCAGGCTCAGATAATAGGGCAGTCAACCAGCTGCCAGTCATGAGGCTTTTCCTGTGGACTGCAGGAGATAGAAGAGGGAATGATATAAAGAGGTTGTGCATTTTCCCAGCACACTGTATACAGAACCACTGACAATGTTATACACGGTGTTTTAAGGAAAAAAAAAAAAAAAAGAAGAAAAAATCCTTTTTATTCCAGAGTGACCAATAATCACGTGGGTATACAGGGGCTTTCACATACGTGAGCTTTCAGCTGGTTGTTAAATCTGATGGAGGTGTTTGGAGAGTGCTTAGCAGCACCAAAGCTTTTTCCTATTTGAAGACTATCTTGTCATGCTTTCCTTACACCAATACACACAAACCATGCAAGGATGAAATGCTCCAGAATCATGCTTTCTAAGCCAACGTGTTTAACACAGGGAAGTGCTCTACTAAGCTATAAGTTGCCTGCAGAGAGCAAGATTTAGACAAAACTAAACTTAGTGGTAGTGAAAGTAAAGAAAAACTTAGTTTTAATTAAGAGGTACTGTTAAAAAATATGATGGACTTGTTGAAACTACTGGCATTAAGAAGTTATTGGAAGAAATACTTTTACTGATACCAGTTCTTTTTAGGGAGCGAGGTGATCACCCTTATTTCTGATCTTGTGTTAAAGTACACATTTAGATTATATGTAAGCTGCACAGGCTGTATTTAAGAGAAGTAAGCAGTGGGCTGAACTGACCATATTTTTATGTGAGAGATGACTCACTGTCTCCTGGATGGCAGAAAATTCTCCATGCTGAGCAGATGCTCATGCTTACAGTTTGTTCGGGTGAAAGAGGTTTTATTATCAAAGATGCAACCAGCCATCTCTCACAGAGGAAAGGCTGGCATTCATTGCCTAGGAGGGCTTTTCCCCCCATACTTCAGTATTTCTTTCTTATTTTTAAACATGTGCCCATTATTACAAAGACACTAACAATGAAATATATTTAATTAAAAGAAAACAAATGCACACACCACAATGAATCAACTTCTTGCTGTCTTTTACTACATATATTCCAATGTCTTTTCTCCCTCTTCCCTTCCAAAATTACGCTATTTATCTGTACTGAGCAGACACCTTAATCTTTTGGGGAAATAGCAGAGAATAATTTCAATTTCCATGCATTTATGAAAAGACATTCTTAAATAGGCCAGAGAAAGAGATATTGCATCTATAAATAAATTATTCCGAGGCGGGCGGTGGGATGGGGTTACACATCACCATTGTGCGGGGAGGCTGCGAAGCCTGACCCGGGAGTGCAGCTGTTGTCTTTGTGCCGGGCACTCTGCCTCTGCCATTGTTCCCCCGATTACAACAGGCACGTCGGGGGCGCGGGGAGGGTAGGCGGGGGTGAAAGGATGGCTGTGCATTGATAACGCCTGGCACTATCACCGAGGGCAATGATAGGCTTCTCAGCTGCGGCGCTATTGGGGTGCGGGTCTTTTGAGTCACACCCCCACACACACACCCTCCCCCCGCCACCTCCCCTCCCTGAATCAGCAATTTTGGAAGATGTGAATGCATTCACCTCCTGCGTGTGCCAGCTGGATCTTACCCAGACACACACACGGGATTGTGTCAACAGATGGTGTAAAAGGGGACAAAAAGGACAGTATTTCCAAACTGAATATGTAATATCAAACAGGTGTGGAGGTAAGAAGATGGTAATGAATAAGGAACACTGTGCTGCGGAGAAGGGCATCCACATGGCTCAGAGCAGCAGGGAGGGAACTCATCGCTCTTACCATGCTCTACTCAACAGGAAGGGAAGATGGCCACAATTTCTCTGCCACGGCCATTGTCCCCAGTAACTCAGGGAGGGTTCAGCCACTGGACAGTCCGGCCCCACGGAGCCAGTGGAGGTGGAACCCCTTCTGCCTTTTCATCCGTCATATTGCTGCCTGGTTTCCAGTGGTGCCTCCCAAAGCCCTACACAAAGATGCTTGGCCTCTCAGCAACCTAAAAGCTGTGCTCTTCCCACTTCTCTAGCTGGGGCAGAGAGAGGCTGAGAGGACAGGACACAGCCAGCAGTGACGTGCCCAGCTTCTGCTACCTGCCCACCTAGGGCAGAGGGGAGAAACACAACAACCCAGGACAGCAAAACCCAAATCAATTATACTAATCTAGGATGGTGCTGTCATCGCAGATGCACAGGGGACATCTGAGCTGGAGATACTGAGCATTGGTATGAAAGGTATTTGTGCCATGTGAGGCATTGTGGGGCCCATACCTCACTATAACAATGTGATTGATGCCCATTTCTTTCTGTGGACCTGCTGGTGCCTAGGCTGGCTGTCACTCATACTGTGCCAATGAGTCTGGCCATCTGACCTTCAGGGCTGCATAGGACATGTGGTACCACGAGCTTGGCCGCGGGGGAGGGATATGCCTTTCCTGCACCCAGCAGGTGAAACCTGCCCAGCACACAAAACTCAACAGGACTATTCACCCACAAAAGGCAACAAAGCAGCCATGCTCTGCCCTGGTCCATCATGGCCAAAGTGCCTGTTTGTACTCCAAGATGTGCACTCCATTTCACGACATAGTGTGGAGGAGAAGAGCCATGCTGTGCTTGTCCTTTCACAATAGCTCACCGTTATTTTGGAGATTTTCCCCTTCCTAAAACCCAGAGGGAATCCTTCCATTTCTCAACAGACTGCCATCTGGTCTTTCTCCTCCTTGACTGTCAAAGAGAAGTATTTACCCAAAATCTATTTTACCTTAATTTTTATATCTCTTCCTGATTTCTCCATGTATTTCCAATTAGTGCTGGACTGGCTATCTGATGGGGATAGGATCACACATCAGTCTCACTGTTAAGACTGGCAACAGAGACCAGGAGTAAGGGATTTCTGATGTGAAAGCCACAGCCACCTTCTGCAAGTGGGGGTGGAAACTAAGATGTCTGTTGCTGTGAGACTGGGACTGACTCACTTTCTGCTGCATTGATGGCTTCAGTTGCTGTCAGGCAGTGTATGGCTACTCTGTAAACTTGTTTTCACATTGTTCTGTTACAGGTACCTAAAGTCTTTCTTTGGTTTATCCTGAAGTTATAGAGTGTGCTTATGGTGCATGAATTGTGTACAAATCCACCTTATAGATATTCATATACTTTACTTGCAATCTGCTAAGCATTTCTTATATGTAAAAGATGAGCTTCCTGCTCTCATGATTTTCAAATTATTCTCTCCAGAACTGTATTCTGAAACTAAGTATTGCTATTTCCCCATCCTGCATGATCTGTCAGCTGCATTCAATGCAATTAGCTCTCTTGTTCATCTTGCAATCTTGCCCTCACCCAGCTTGGTCATTTTCTCCTTCCTCTCCCCTAAGTGGGTCACTCAGAGGATCTTCCTGATTCCTCCTCCAGTTTTCCATGGAGGTGCTAGCGGGTCCTCACCATGGCCCTATTCTCTTTTTCCAGATTAACGATAGCAGCCTCCACCACAGGCACATATATTTCAATCATCTTGCTTCCAATAGATTAATGTTTTAACATTTCTCTGTAATTTAGTAAACTAATCATATTGAAATTACCGGAGAGGTCACCTTAATACTCTCTTCTTTCAGTGTGGCTACATATGATGTAAGAAGATACTACTATACAGAGGCTATCACCCAGTACACTGGTCAATACTGTTGTAGTTTTAGCTTGTATTCTCTCACTTCCACATCTTTCTCTTGTCCAACATGTGAAGGTCTCTGCACGTCACAGCTGGGGCCTCTGTCCCTCACTGTCTTAATTACAAACTCAATGTGCTGCAGATATATAAATCACGGAAATTTAATCAGGCTTATTGCATCCCTCATCTGCCAGCACAGACTGAAATGAAAGCTATGGTGAAATAAAGGGCTATTCCAAATGATAGGGAGAAGCAATGCTACATTATGCTCTTGAGCACTTTCTCAACATAAAGCATCTCTGGTGGACCTCTTCCCTCACATACACCCAGGTGCAAGCCCCAACTCTGTCTAACTCATTCATTTTAGAATTTATATTCAACATATAAGACAGAGGACACAGGTTGACTAGCTGCAGGTGGCTTGTTTGCACGGAAGACAGGAAAGCATGAAAGCCTCTTTTCCAGACTGCTGTGATCCCTGGTTCTTTACCAGTCCCACCATAGTGCTCTCCTTCACAGCCTTTGTTCAGCCACTCCTTGCTAGTGACATGAACAGGGGAGGAGTGAGTCTCTCTGCATTTCAACCAACCTCAATAAAAGCCCAGCCATGAAACAGCAAGCTGCCATCTCCATAGCCAGCTCTACCAGTTAGGGCACAGTAAATACTACTATTGGAGTAAGCATTTAAGAAGACATGTGAGGCAACTTCTCCAGTAATTTCCATTTGCTTAATCAGATCCTGTAATAGGCGTTAAATAGTAACATCTCCTTACAGTGTTGAAAACCTGACTTATCCACAGGCCATTTCCTTGTAGGAAGTTGAAGCTGATAAAGTGAATCCGCTCAGCATAAGGTAGAGCTATGGAAAAGCCAAATACATGAAAAGAATCTCATCTTGATAGGAGAATTTGGGTGAAGTGCAATAAGAATTTATTGTGTAAAAGACAGAGCACACTGAAGTTTTTCATCACTGTGCATTGCCAGAGCCTGAATGATTAGCACCTATTGAAATCAATTAGTTTAATCACAGTAATATCCTTCAGATCTGGATGGGTTTGTAAGACAAGCCCCAAAACCTTGTCTCTACTGGGAAAATTACCCACTACTGACATTGGCTACACCCTAACAGATGCAGATGAATAAGTAAACACATTAAGCTGCTGAGGTAGACTAGGACAAACAGCACTCGGCACTGCTTAGTAACCACTCTGTGTTACTCATCTGCCAATGTGTTGGCTGCCATTTAACTTGTTATGTCCTGATTGACACTTGGAGCTAAACAGGATTCAGCCTTTGTTCCTTTTGCAAGCAAGGTATGAAGCCTGAGTGTCTGTGGTTTTCAAAATAGCGTTTAAAACTAAAGATGAAAGAGTTACTATAGTACAGCAGAGTTATAAAATCAATGCTGGAAAATTATTTAAACTTCAAAACACTCCTATGAGCATTGCTGTGTGGGATGGGATATAACACAGATTATAGCCAGTATTACTAAGTAAAGCTGAAAGCAGATATTGTGCAAAAACTGGGGGGAGAGGGAAAGCAGAACTAAGTACAAAGTCAGGCCAGAAGAACTGTCAAATGTGTTAGACAATATTCACAAGCACTCATGAGTGACATGCAGGCACAAAATGTAAACATTTGTTTGGTTTGTATAATTTTGCTTTTTTTTTTTTTGAGAAAAGAGTCTTTTTCTAGGACAAGGGCTTTTATCCGCAGGCTGGAATTTTAAATGTCCTATATCCTGCAATGACTGTTTGAAGCAGTTCCAGAAAAACTGCTTTTCATTAGCAAGTGCTGACTCAACAATCTGTAGAAACGTATTGAGTTTATTAAAAAATTTGAAGAAAATTATTTGGTTTTACTTCTGAGTTAAGGTTAAGTAATTTTATTTGGACTGCACCACTTCAGTCACTATATTCTACAAAAGTTAATGTTTAAAAATGTTATCACTTGAAAATCAGAATAATAAAGCCAAAACAGACTGGTTTGGTTTCAGTGAAGTCTTTGATAACAGTTCTTTTGATAACTTTAAGTAAAGTAATTCCCAAATGTCATTTCTGAGTAGATTTTGAAAATTCTTTTTTTTGTATAAATTGGAGGAAAACCAAAACACTAAAATTAAGTGTTGGCATTTCATAAGCAACATAAATGTTGAACTTAGGCAATTGGTGATACAATTGCACCCAGCAGCCTAGGAGTTTACTTGAAGTGAACAACTGCCTGTGTAATTACATGTGATATAAGTTTGGACATGAAGTCTATAGGGCTGCCAGAGCAAAGCACTGGAAGCTTTCTGGGCTGCCCTAATATAATCTACAATCACGGTTATTGCTTTTCTGCAAAATAAGCAAGTCTATACTTAGATCTTTTCCCACTCAGGTCAGCTGTGTAATGGGGACTAGAAAGGCATTCTGGTTACACCTACGCTGATAAATAGCAGGCTTGGGCATATACACTGCCCTTGAGGCTCTGCAATATGGTTACATCCCTGCCCTTCACCTTTCTCACCCACCAAAAGAGAACAGTGTGAGAAATGACCATCTAACTATATCAGCTTTATCAGCTGGCAAGTAAAAGACATGATTTGTTTGCATTTCATATCAAACCAGAGTGCTCTAAATATTACTCTTTATGAGCTTTTTCAAAGCCCCTGATCACCAAATTAAGAGCAGGGGGCTAAAATCATGCCCACT
>WEIS01064204.1:19269-41399 GCA_013389965.1 Todus mexicanus
TAAAATCATGCCCACTCACCACAGGTTACAAGAGAGTTTGGAGCCAGCAGTTATCTGTACCAGAGAAATTTACTCACACCATTTTCTCACCCATGCCCCCATTTCATTTTCTGTTCAGTCAGCCTGAAGCAATAGCCCTGAAAAGCATAGATTGTTCCTTTCATCCCTCATTCGCCCTCAGTTCTTTAGATTTAACTCATATTATTGACATCTGAATGGATAAGCTTATCCCGCAGTCACAAACTCTTCAAACTCAAGAACTATCATTCGCTCTCAGTAAAACTACACAGTGTAGCTCCTCCACTGACAAATTCTTCCAGTGCTGCTACATATCACAGGAATGGTCACACTCAGACCAACGGTCTACCTGGCCCGGGAGCCTGCCTTCATCAGTAACCAACAGCAGATGCCTAGGGAAGAGTATTAAAACACTTAGTGATGGTTTTCCCAGATGTGTTTGTGATCTCCTGTGCCAGCAGTGATGTCTTTATATTTAGTTTTTCACAGTGGGATCTTCTTCCATGGATTCTTTAGTGGTGCTTTTCAGCTTCTGCTGCCTCTCAGCATTCGTAACACACATCGAGTTCCACACGTAAATACACACTGCATAAGAAAAAACATAAGGTAGTTTTGAACTGCTTAAATGCTGTGCTCATGAAAACCTAGATCTTGTTGGAAAAAGGTAAAGGAACAATCAGTCTCTTTATTCTTTTCTCTCAAAACTGAAGAGCCTCGCAAGTCACTTACGGAAGGCATTTCCATATTTTTCTTATTTCGTTTCTCTGAACTTTCTCTAGTTTTCAACTACCCTTTTTAAGAAGAGGGGACATGAACTCTGTAGGGATTTATGCAGGCTCTTTTGTTCTGTATTTTTTTCTAATAATTCCTAACATTCAATTTACATTTTTATTGCTACTGAGCATTAAACTGATGTTTTTGTAAGAACTAGTCATCATAGTTCTGAGATCTCATCCCTAAGCGGTAACGTTCAATTCAGAGCCCATCACCCTACATGGAGAGTTAAGATTTTGGTTTTTTCCAGTGTATCACTTATAGCTATGTACAGTGAACTGGTGATATCAAAATTTGCAACAGTCAAAACTTCATGTACAGCAATAAAACAAATGCTAAAAAAAAAAAAAATAAATCAAAATCATGTTTTATTAATAAATACTCATTTGAATCTACTTCACTGAAGAATTTCCCACCAAAAGACATCTACGCATCATTTGGTACCACTTTCTTATTAGTATCTCTCTTGATATTCTAATGAGTCATCACGCTATTTTAGAGCTATAAGAAAATTCCACCTTTAACAAAAATCAAGTACATTTCAAGCTATCACGGATGTAAAAGCTAAAGCTTAAAAATGTGATACAATTGCATGGTCAAGAAGAACAGTAAACAGATATCAAAGACTAAACTTTTTTCATTTTTACGTCAATTTTAAGCCTATTTCACGCTTTTCGCAACATAGTTTTTAACTGGATAACAGAATTACAATAGTGAACATGGGATGAATATATACTTACAGTCTATCAAATTTATTTAGAATGGCAATATGTGATACAGTACTGAAATCACTGAAATAGCCTAGAGTTAATTGAGGGTTGTTTTTCTTGTTGTCTGTTTTTTTGTTTGTGGGGGTTTTTTTGTTTGTTGTTGCGAGGTTTTTAGGAAATCTGGAAATGCTGTCCAATGAGTCATATCATCAAAACCATACTAGCTCTTGAGAACATCTTGGTAAGAAAAGATTTAATACGTTCAGAAAAAACGCCAAACAAACCACAAATATGTAATAGCAGGTAGTGTAGTGGTGAAGACTCTAGTGCTGGAGACTCCTATTTAAGACCTTTCAGTGATACTATCTCATTACCTGAACGAGTGTTCTGCCCCACAGGGTCTTGACTAGTCTAGGAAGCATTGCTTACAATCTCTCTTCAGATATTGAGATCCTGATCCGAGGCAGTCAAAGTTGGAAAAATAAAGCATGAAACCCACAAGCATTAGGGAAAAAAAACCCACACTTTTTATATAAAAAGTCTATGATGTCTGTGACACCGTTGTTTTCTTTTGTATTTTTTGTTTTTAATATAGGCAGATGTGTAAGCAAATATATATACGGCTCAGGAATGTAATTATTATGGTTTATAGATGCTGTTAGAAATTATTTACCATCCAAAATATACATAGCTTTAACAATTTTTAGGGCAAGTTCTACTGTTATCTAAGTATGCATAACTAGCTGAAAAAGAAGCCCCAAAGAAACTGGTGGTTGGTTTAGAACTAATCTCTTCATTTTCTAAGCTAAATTATTTGGAAGTACCAATTTTATTAAAGAGCATTCAAAAAATTTAATAAAGTCATCTTGAGAATAGATAGTTCCTCTTCTGTGTCCTCATAAGCTGTAAGCATTGTAAGATAATATATGTGCACACACCTAGTGTTCACGAAATCTGTTATTTCCGTGTTTTTCCTTGGCATGATATGATATACAAACACAAGAATCCATGTTTCAAGTCTCTTATTTCTAGTAAAAGGCAGATTACCTCTTACCATGCTGTACTCCTCATATGCATTTTAGGAAAGGAACTCTTCTTTAATCTCTCTGTCAATTTAATTATGAAGTGTGAAATTTCACTTTTCTAGTACATGTTATCGTCCCTGTTATATGATTTGGACTTTTAATAGTGCATCTCTGGAGAGAGACTGGCATGAAGATCAGTAAACCTTGGCAAAGCATTCTCTCCTTGCTCTGGGACCCAGTGGTGGGTAATAACTGAGCTTGATAACCAGACAAATTAGTGAAGGTAAACACTTCCCATCTTTTTCATGCAGTGGGATCTGCCTGCTAGACACCTGTCTGTCACCTGAAAGAGGAGACACATGGCTTGCTGCATTAGGGTAAGGAATAAGGATGACATTTCTGTCCATGTTGTCAGGCTAAAATCTTAATTTTGTGAGATTCTTTGCAGTGGAACAATCTATCACAACAGTCCCACCCCAAGAGTCCTGTCCTCTTCTGTTCAAACGCCAACGTGTGGAGATACATTAAATGATTTCTGCAACTACCTTGCTTGCGAGAAATGTCTTTAGCAAGTCAACCTGAAACTCACTGTTGTAGTATTTTCATCAACTGTTTCGTTGCTAGGAGTTTATTTAGATTGGTTTAGAGGGTAACTGTGAGAAATATCTTGACTTTGCCCCAGCAACCTTATTAGGTGGCTCCTGGTCCACCCAGCTAACCATTGTTCCTTTCATGGGCTCATAAAGCACATTCACCACCCAGGCACCTATTGCATTATTTATACAACTCTGCTCTGATAAGTCAGTGCCTCCTGTTCTTCTGTATCACTTTGGCCATCCTCCAAATTACAATACCATCACTAGAATGCATTTAAACTCATACAAAGTTCTCAGTCATTTCCTCCCAGGTTAAGAGGTGGTTTTGTGATCAATTGGGGTTGTTTTGAGATTTATAACATTGGGCAGATGATTGCTGAAACAGAAAAGGCCCCATGGATTTTAGTTTTTGCACTTTCTGACCCTTCCAAAAGCTGCCAAGTACACTAAGTACCGAAAACTGAGGAACAGGGGAAACTTGGATGTGTAAAACCTCAAGTATTCATTTCCATTTTGGATTTTGACAAAAGCTTCAGTCATTTGTATTTTGCCTAAATGACTTCAGTGTGTATATATTACTGATGGTCAATACGTAAAATAAAAACCTAACTTGTTTTGTATTTCCCAGACTTGTACTGAAGGTGCAAAAGCATCACTAGCAAGAAATATGGGATGATAATGTCTAAGATAGGGATATAAAACCCTACAGCTTCGTAGATGTAAAAAGGATTCTAACTATAACATCATCAATACATGGTAGTAAATATGAACAGGACTGCTATCTGGTGAGATGGGTGGAAAGAGTCACCAAGATACTACCATTGCCTATTCTTTGCATTTCAGGAATCCTAAGGATTGTCACGGGGGCACATGCCAAGTGGTAGAAACAAAAGGTACTGATAGAAGTGTATAACCAGCTCCTACAAAATAAAAATATGTTCATCTTCAGATTTTAAAGAGGATCTTCACAAAGCCATGCAGGTCCAGCACCCAAGGGATGAAGGTGTTAGTCTGCTCAAAATGCAAGCTAGAATACTCTTCCCTTCCTTCAGAAGATACTGACCTAGTTGAGAAGGTAAACTTTGTGTTCTTGTGAAGTGAAAGTTTACTGGATTACTCGTTAGCTTGGAGTGATCTGCCATACGGCTGAGTTTTCCACGAGTGCATTTCTCGTGGCTGTGGGAAGGTTTTACATAAGATACTTGTATTTTGGCTGAGATTCCAGATTTGTGTATCTTATTTCTGCATGACACCATATAGGATAGGCATAAAAGTACAGTACTTTATTATACATGCAAGTGTACAATTAAGGAATGACAAAAACTACCTCTGCCTTTTGGGACGAAGTCAGAAAATGAATCATTTACTTTCCAAGAGGCAGTGTTAGAGAGTTGAAGTATTAAAAATATTAGAGACGTTGCATAATATGCATCCAGAAAAGACTTCCTATTTTAAAATTCACCTTCATGCATGTTACATCTAACTAATACCAACACACAAGATCTTCAAATCTGCACATAATGAATACAGCACTTAGGTTTTATCTATATAGATTTGTACACAATCCAAGTGCAACAACGGGTACTTTCAGCACCTGTGCCTTGAAAATACAGGTCTTGGAAGAAGATGCCCACAATTCATTGTTTCCATATCACATGGCAAAGTTTATACTAATGAAATGAAACCGCCTCACTTTCAGATGGAGTACACATCACAGCTCATCTCCTAAAACTCGTTATAACAGACAACAACCTAACTTTGTCCTGGCAATCAAGTAACTCAAATTATTTCAGGCTTGATGAAGCAAATGAAACCTTCAAAACTGTGGTGCTTCTACTCAACAAAATAAAAGGCCTGTGGTGGAATATTCTTGATGCAGGGAGGGAAAACCAGTTTCTGCAGTCAGCTGTCAGCAAGCTAGGGCTATAGAGGTCAAACTAACTGGTAGTCAATACCAAAATGTAGAGCCATCTTCTACTGAACAGCAGCAGGGTGGGAAGTAGCATCCTGAGGAGCAGCGGGGTCAAAAGCAATCCTGCCACAAGCACAATGATGGCTGAGGCTTGCCCTCATTGTTCAACCAGATCAGTTGTATGTGCCGTCAAAAGGGAAGGAAGGCTGCATCTGTGCCATGAAATAACTGCAGCACGTGTTTCCTTCCCTGATTTTGATTCCATTTGCACTTGGATGAGAGGACAGCCAAGTTGCACTCTCATAGCACTCTATATGTATCACCCAAAAGGAAAATCAAATAATAATAATAAAAATTTCCAAAACTCATTCTGAAAATAATTCAGCAAGAAAACAAAGGCCATGTAGAAGCAGCTTAATAGCACAAGTCTGTGTTTTTAAAGCCTTTGTTTAGAATTTACAATTTTGTTCCTATTAAAACAGGATGCACTCTCACTTTTTTCAAGTCAATAGAATTTATCCATGAGATGAAGTGTAAGCAAACAGAAAGTCTAGAGTGGAGCAATTTGCCAGCTCAGTCCATGCTCTAGAAGCACTTTGCAAGGTTAGGAAGCTCTTGCAACACAACACCCATGGGCAAGGCTCTCTCCCAACTCTGGCGATACCCAAGACTCCCAGCCACGCCAACAGACAATGATTGACCATGATTATTCATGTCAGTACTGACCTTGAGTCCAGTTTCAGGAGGTCCCCTGGGCAAGAGACCCTGCAGACCATTGGCGAGCCTGGCAAACCAGGGGCACAGCAGGCTGCTTCCTCCTCAGGAGAAGCTATCACAAACACAGCCCACTGGTTTTCAGATTTCTATCCCAGCTTCCCACAGAATGATGAATGCACCAGGTCTCCTTCTGTAAGGCATTTCATGGCCTGGGACCAAGATCAATAAATTTGCAGAGAAAGGACCACGGTCAACAGTCACACAATCAAGGCTACACAGTAAAATTAAAACTCACCGTGGAGACGAGTTTTGGGGCTTTCCTGAGTACCAGTCCTGATCTAATAAAAATTAGAAAAGCACTTGACCTCTTTTATCTCAAATGCAAAGCATATGTCTTCATTTACATATACATTTGCATATCACAATACATGTTATTGGAAAAAACTCATCAGAACAAACTCACATTATTCTAATATGCACATTTCTTCCTCTGTCAAGTAGCTGGAAAAAAACAAAACAAAACAGATGAGTAGCCATGCTTTGCTTATTACCCTCACGATAAGGTTTTCAGATACTGTTGTGGTAAACCTATTTTGAATAGCAAGCATTTGCTTGATTCTATTATTCTACAATTTCTGTGGGAGATTGCTTGTCACCTTGGAAATTATATGCTTGGTTCTAGAAAGAAAAATTAGCTTTACTCACAGATCTAACTAATTTGGATATATGGCATGCAGCATCTAAAACAAAAAGTCGAATATCAACAAACCCTGACGTAGATTTTATGACTGCTAAATATACTGTTAAATATAAATGTTGCAAAAGATTAGATTTACAGTTTTGCTCATATTGGGTTAGTCATTTATAACATCTAGGCACTGAGCAACAGAAACTCATTTTATGTTTCTTTCATCCTTTCTCAAAAGGATTCCAGGCTCCTAGATAGGCAAATTCAACACAAGGTTTTCTGGGATATAGGCACTGCACATACCAAAGGTATTATTTCTGGTGGATAACACTCTTCTAAGGTCTTTTCATGATCCATTAATTTATGAATTATATACAGCAGAGTAGGGCTTGTGAAGGGCTTAATCTCAGTTATATGTTGATCTTTTTCCCTTGAAGCAGCTTTAAACCAAAAAGCAAGTTGGACTAAAAATAACATGTTCTCTTAGATTGACTCTGACAAATCTGATAGAATTTAACTGTTTTATTCTTTGCTTATCAAAAGGCAGACAGGTCGGCCCATCCCTATCTGTAAATAGGAACGTGAACAGAAAAAAAAGCAAGACAGCAAAGAATAATTCTTAGGCTTGCTTCATTCACAGCACAGTTACAAAAAGCAATGCAGTCACTGTGGAATAAAATATATAGTAAGGAATGAGTTATGCAAATAAATGCCACATAAAGATTAAGATAAAAAAACAACTTAGTAAAACTTTTTACCAATGTGCTTGCAAAGTGACTTTGAGAGTCAGATTTCCAGCAAAGCATCCTACCTCCATCTTGCAAGTCCTAATTCAATTCAGGTAAACCAGAAGTAAGTTACTACTGCCAGGTCATTTAGAGGTCAATGAAAAATCAGTCTCAAGGTTTGTCTTATTTGAAAATCGTATTGGGGCTTTTGCTCATGGCATAAAGAGACCAAACAGCTATGAGAATAGTTATGGAAGTATTCTTACCCCCTAAATGATGCTCCCCTCAAGGACTGAAGTATAGGGAAATTTCCATTGCTATCGTAAATCAGGTTTATAGTTAATACCTCAACATTTAGAGCTGTTATTTATTTCTCTTTTCTTTGCTCTTTCCTCTTACAGCAAGAAAAAACCCAACAACTCTCAAAACTGAAAGGGAGAATCTGCTAGTGAGCTAAAGAAGCGATGACAGAATTCTGACCTTAGGAGGTTTTGGACCAAGAAGCAACTGTAAACATCTTTCAGAATTTGGCTGAGTGCTCATAGTACACTATTTCATGAAATCCAGATTAGCTGCAGGTAAGAGATCTGTTTCTTGCTGACAGGGTGTGGCAATATGTAAGAAACTCAAGATGTCCTGAGAGGGAGTTTCTTAACTTCCTTCTCATTACATTCAATGGTTTCTGTTTCACAATGAAGAAGTGAGAAAAAAATGCTGACAATATCTACATTCAAATTTCACGTGCAAATTATACTGGTCTTCAGTATCAGCTAAGATGAAGCTAAATTTTAACATGGCCACAATCTTTCTTATTTTTGAAAGAGCAGAACCCTCTTTTTCTTCTGCGTGTTACCCCAGAGGCATTACCTGACAATGTGTAGTCAGATCTTGGTTTCCTGAAGTTCCCATGACATTTTCAGGCATTACAATTTCTAGCAATATTCTTGCCATAAGCATAATTGCCATCAAGAGATGAGATATCCATTTAATATTTGTATAATAATTCTTCTAACTCTTTTAATAAAACTTATGAAACAAAGAACAAGGTTTTCTTCAGAATTAAACGCAAACATAGCTGTCTGTTCCATAGCTTTGTGGTTTGGTTCTCCAAAGTGGCTTCCTTACATGTCAGTAAATCTGTGACAGTTGGTGAAAAATAAAAAAAGAAGATTCACTGTGAAGGCAAAATTGTCTGAAGTCCAAAAAACATGTAATTTTTTGAAACAAGCACACACATTAAATTCTAGGGATAAATGGGAAAAAGCTGCCTAAGCTTACCTGAAAACATTTCAAATGGAAATCGTGGATTCTAAGCTACCTCTGAAAATATTCAGTCATCAGTAAACATGCGAGTCAAATGCAGCCAGAAAAGGTCTTATATTATCAGCATTTAGGACAGAGTCATTTCTTATATACACATTTTCAGTCCCAAACCACTTATTTAAAACTGATCTAGATAAATTATTTCAAAATTCTAATTTGGAGATCAGTCACCAGATAAGCTTACTATTGCTTAGTAACTTCGTCTTCAGCCAAGTATAATAATACACTGTGTGCAAATTCCTGGGCTACTAGCAAACATGAGGAAAAAACCAATCTTTTAAACCTCCGTGAAACTGGTTGGACAGCCACACTTAAAGAGTTGCAGTGAATAGCTCAATGTCCAGGTGTAGACCAGTGACAAGTTGCATTCCTCAGGGGCTGGTATTGGGACCAGTGCTATTTAACATCTTTGTTGGCAGTGGGATCAAGTGCACCCTCAGCAAGTTCACTGATGACACCAAGCTGTGTGGTGCAGTTGACAGGCTGGAGAGAAGGGATGCCACCCAGAGGGACCTGGACAGTCTTGAAAAGTGGGCCCATGCCAACCTCATGAAGCTCAACAAGGCAGTACAAGGTCCTGCATCTGGGTCAGGGTAATCCCATGCACAAATACAGGCTAGGTGGAGAATGGATTCAGACCAGCCTTGAAGAGGACTTGGAGGCTGTGGCTGATGAGGAGCTTAACATGTCGCAGCAATGGATGCTTGCAGCCCAAAAAGCCAACCTTATCTTGGGCTACATCAAAAGAAGCATGATCAGCAGGTCAAGGGAGGTGATTCTCCCCTGCTACTCTGCACCTGGAGTGAGGCTCTGGGGGCCTCAGCATAAGAAGGACATGGACCTGTTGGTGTGGGTCCAGAGGTGGGCCATAAAAACCGAGGGCTGGAACACCTCTCCTATGAGCACAGTTTGGGAGAGTTGGGGTTGTTGAGCCTGAAGAAGGTTCCAGGGAGACTGTATTGTTTTTCAGTACTTAAAGGGGGTCTACAAGAAAGCTGGAGAGGGACCTTTGTCCTGGTTTGGGTTAGAACAGAACAATTCTGTTCAGAGATTTTTACTTTTCAGCTAAGTCTCTTCTTACTAACTGCACTGTCTGAAAATGTTTTTGTAGACAGTGCCTGCTTCTAGCAGTGATAACACTCCATGTTTATAGTTAGTACCAAGGATTGGTATGCAAACCAAGGCCACTGCTAGATTTTGTGTACCACACTTGGGGTGCAGAAAGTAAAGGCTGCACCTTCAGGGAGGAGCAAACAGGACAGGTGACCCTAAACTGGCCAATGAGGTATTCCATCCTATATATGTCATATTCGGTATAAAGCTGAGGGATCATGAGAGTCTCTTCCTCTCTTTTGTCCCTTTCACCATTTTGGTCCTTTTTGCCCTTGTTTCCATTCCTCTCGGATCAAGCTGCTCTCTCGGCTTCAGGACTCTTTCTCGCTCGTTTTGACCTTGGCAGCTTCAGCTTTGCCCTGAGGCCTCCGGCCCCAGTCTCAGCCCCTGGCTCAGGCCTTGGCTGGGCCCCAGGTTCTGGGCCACATCCCTGAATCCAGCTCCCGGTTCCCGTCTGCTGCTGGGCCCTGCCACAGCATCGGTGGGGATGGGGACGTATTTACCATCTGGGGGGCTGGGTTCAATACTGGTTTTGTACATATTTGTATGTATTTACTTCCTAATTATTATTGTTATTATTATTTTCATTTTTCAGTAAAGCTGTTCTAGTTTCCTTTCCCAACCGATAAGTCTCTCTCCTTTATTTCCTTTCTTCCCTTTTTGGGTGGAGAGTGGGAGACAGCGTTCTGTTGCAGATTTGGGAGTACCCTGACCCCAAACCGTGACAACTTTTTACAAGGACAAGTAGTGATAGGACAAAGGGTAATGACTTTATACTGAAAGAGGGCAGATTTAGATTAGTTGTAAAGAAGTTCTTCACTGTGAGAGTGGTGAGACACTGGAACAGGTTTCCCAGAGAAGTTGTGGATTTCCCATCCCTGGAAGTGTTCAAGGACAGGTTGTATGGGACTTCTAGATCATCCTGATCCAGTGAGAGGTGTCCTCGCCCATGGCAGGAGGGTTGGAACTAGATGATCTTTAAGGTCCCTTCCAACCAAAACCATTCTATGATGCTATGAAATGGAGCTGTTTGATGTAATGACTTCTGCACTGTGTTGGTGATGGGCTACTCTATTGCACAGAGACTTGTCTCCACCGACATGTGGTGACCCATTAAGCCACTGTGACTTAATTGCACATCTGACTATACAGACAGACTTGAACTGATGGAGTTTGAGCAAAGTTTCACATTGTCAAGGCAGCTATGGTCTTCATAAAGTACTACTTTCCCAAAAGGGAGAACATACTGAGCATTTCTGTGCTCTAAGGCTTTACATACACCTAAGTGTAACAGCGCCCATTTTAACAATCGTGACACAGTGAAAATGGTACATCTGGGTTTGTGTGTTGCAATTATGCTAATATTAGCGTAGCCATACTGGCATAGTTACTTCTATACAAAAGAAGGACTACTTCATTATGGGGATGTTCAGTCCTGTGTACAAATTGTAGCAGTTGTGAAATAGTTGGACTAGCACAAGACCCCCCACCCCTATTTGTTCATTAAGAAAGGTCATTTTGGAACAATCAGTGACGATTTTCAGGTAGCATGTAATCTAGCTTTATCAGCCATAGCCTGATACATTTACCAGCCTCTTTATGTGTAAGGACAGTGTATATGAGAAGTTGTTTTGCTTGCAAACAGCAGGCAGACTCATGCTGTTATGAATGCAAGAAAAACATGTGGAAGGTAACAGAGAAAAGACAGCTAGCAGACTTTGAACTCTAAAATGCACAAAGGAGTCACCTCCACAGAGCACATCACAGTGATAGGAAGTATCTCTGCAAGAAACTGCTGATCTAACATGGGAGACAAGAAACGTCTCATACCTGATTCTTAAAATTCTACTTGTTTTATGAACTGCATACTGACGGCTTAAGTTTTTGCCTGCATTGAAAGACCCTGTAACTTTTTGCTGTTCTAAAACTAAGTCTGAATCGTTATTTTGATTAAAGACCTGAAATAGTTAATGATTTGTTGAAAATATGGGACAAGCAGATTCACACTGCTTCTCTTGACTTTTAGAATAACACCTAGTCTTTGTGTTGTTTTAAGGCATGCATCTGTGTTTGTAGACTGAAGATCTGCATGCTTCTGGCATAATATGTCAGATTTTTAAAGCAGTGCAGTAGTCCATCATAGTGCCAACGCTAATTGCTTTTGAAATAATCCAATGCAGGAGACATCAAGGCCATCAATATTTTTCCCATTGCCACAATGTAGATACTATTTGGATAATGACCACCCCAGAAGAGCAATGACAGATTCCTGTGCCATCACACATTGACCAGAAGCCTCATGTGCACTGCACAGTTTTGTGTTCTGAATTGCAGTAGGATCAGCCCACCACAGTCTTTGTCTACCTGGCAACCACTGGCAAGTAGTGTGGTTGAAGGAACTGGTCCTTTTCCAGATGCTAAGCCTTCCCCATCTCTATGAGGAAAGTTCACATGGTGACAATGACAGAAATTCCAGCACGTATTTTGGGGAAAAGAGAAGAACCAGCTGGGGTTTCAGAGTCAGGCAAAGAGAAAGGCACAGGGTGGTCATTATCACTCACAGATTGCACACATGCCAATGATAAGCTGCATCCAATGTTTCTCAAAAAAAGTGAACTTTCTTTTCCCCTCCCAGGACATCTATTAGTGCATGATGCCTTATGTAAGTGAGAGAAGACCAAGAGAAACAACATGGTAGTATCTACAGGTCTGAAGATATTCTGGAAACAAGACAGTGCAGAAGGCAGCAGAAATGGCAATACAGTCATGACAAGAGAGGGCCAAACTAGATTAACTATATTCTGTTGAGAAGGAGCCATGTGAAGTTTAGATCAGGGATTGAAGAAGCAGGAGCACGTCTCTGAACATGTACTGATAAGGAATTCGTCTGAAGTTCTTCACATCTCCAAAGAGGTCAGGAAGGAATTGTTTGATAGCAACTAAGACCCCAAACAGACTAAAACACAGTTTCATTTAACTCACACTCAGAAATTGTCCTTCAACAAAATTTTATAGTTTAAATTACAAACAGGGTACAATATGAGAGCTGAACATATCAGCCACTTAAAGCATATCTTCATAACTGTCAAGTGGTGGAAAAGGGGAGGGCTGGGGGAAGCAGGCTCTTCATCTAGTGTGGGTGGATCATCTAAGTGGATAATTTAGTCTCTGTGATATCTAAATCATGGCGTATTTATTTTAAATTCCAACAAAGGGCTAATTAGTGCTAATTACAGTAGCAGGGATAGTGATGTGGCCATTCACACACAAAGAACTTGGCAGAGACCAAACTCCACTTACACATAGGTCAGCAAAAAGAAAAGACCGCGCTGCACTTTGTCACATCTCATTTGGGTTGCCTTCAAAATGCTGAGCTAGAGGCAAAAGATACCACGGTTCATTTCCAATTCCCTGTCTAATCCTCTCACCCTTAATTTATTTTAAAAGTTTAATCAGAAGTTCATAAAGCTCACATATAAATTTTTAAATAAAAAAAAAAAATTAAGCACCTGCAGGTAAGATTTTTAGGAACTTGTCGCTGGCCCAAGTTTCATTATAAATAGGGACTTTAGCAGTTCACTTTTCTGCAAATGCTACTGTGATAAAATGCAACTTTCATTCCCTTGCTGTTGCTTCAGGGATGTGCCATTTACAGAAAATAAATAGAAGACTTCTATCGCAAAGAAACCATGCTCCATTTGGGGTCAATGAAAATCTGCACCTCACTCTGGACTTTTCTCGCAGCACAGTAATAAGTTTTCTGCAGAAATTGTAACTAACTGCTAGAAGCCTTGGTGCTAATAATGAAAGCACTTGTAGATATTTTTAGCATACAAACAATGTAATATTTGCAGAAGGAGAAACTTGACTGAATTTGGGCTTTTCAATCTTCTGTTGGTTGATGAAATTGATATTAATAATTCTTTGAAGAAATCAGCTTGGGAAGGCAGATTACTATAACGTTGTAGGATTTCCAGAAGTCAAGTGTTTTGACAAGATCTCTCTCCGAAGGCTCTTAAAGAAACTAAGTTATCAGGACGATGAAAATTCTTTAGTAGATTAATGATGTGTTGGAGTGTAGTAAAGAATTGTTTGCACCATGGGAGAGAGTCGATCAGGTATCCACACTTGAACTTGTTCTCTTCAGGATATTTATAAACGATCTGGAAAAGGCAACTAACAAGATGGCAAAGTTTGCTGATGAAGCAAACTACTCAGTCAATACTTCAAAAGGTGTTGTTATACTGAACAATGAGTGATTCAGAAACAAAAATGTAGACGTTATTTAATATCGATAGATATAAAGGAATACAAACATATGGAAAAAAACCCCTAACTGCACATATACAGTGATAAATAATAAATACATTATTTATTGTCACTGCAGGAAGAATCTCGGACTCGTTGTTGAGACCTCTCTGAAAACATCTGCCCAGTGCTTCATGGCAGACGGAAAATGCAAACTGAATGTTATCATTTATCATGTAAGGACAAAAAGTCAAAAGATAAAATATTATACCACTGTATAAGCCCAGATTGCATCAGCATCTGAAATACTTCACCTAGGTCTGATTAATCCACATCCAAAGGTTTATTAGAAGTAGGAATGGTGTATGCTGGACAACACAGATGAAGAGCAGCATACTAATATAACTATATGAGGATGGAAAAGTAGTTTTCAACTTGGAAAATAAATGACTAAGATGAAATCACTGTATATAAAAGTGAGAATAGCTTAGATACTAAGTAAGGAAGAATCGTTCACAATTTCTCACATCATAAGACTTGGTAGGCACCAAAATATCGCAGTTTAAATCAAAGAGAAGTATTTTTTCCATAAAATTCATAGCTACACTGTATAGTTTATTGCAACAAGAATGTTGTGACTAACACAAATATAAGTGGGTTTAATAAATAATTAGAACAATCTATAGAGAAAGGATTCAGTGAGGGCTAATAAATATATAATGCTCTTAAATCTACAGTTAAAGGAGTATGTGCATTGCACACAGCTGGAAATTGCAGAAAGTATCACTCCAAGCTTGTCCTATTCTCACCCCTAAGAAACAGTTTAAGAGACCATATCCTGTTCTGATTTAGTGTGGCCATTCTCATTCTATTATTTAGACCCAAAAGCCAAAAGTTTCACGATCTAATTATATCTGCCTTCAAGAAACAACTTAAATTTGGCTTCTATTTTCAGCACTAGGCAAGAAAGCCATTAATTCTCTCTTGCAATAAGTAGGGGCTGAACATTACTGGCACAATTATTAACTCCTTCCTCCAGCAAGCACATTCTGTACTGACGCAGCCATCCCTTCTGACTTCAGAACAAACTCTGCTCCCTACTTACTCCTCTTCATCTGACAATTGATCTCCTCTTGTTCTACATTATGTTTATTGTGTTGTACTCTACTGATTCTTTCCTGTAGAGGAAAATTTTGCATTCCATTAGATATCCAACAGTATATTACATGTAACTGTTAGTCATGTTGCATTGTATTTAAAAGCAATATGTCAGATTCCTTTACACTCTGCAGTACAATTTTATTTTCTGAACTGGCTTTCATTCAGCTTTGTCTTCCTGAGCATTTCAGAGTGTGAAAAAGTACAAATTATTCCCAGGACATCATACATATGGATAATACATTTTCAACACCATCTTCACCAAACTACTTATGTCAACAGTACTATTGATCAGATACTTACATTCACTGCTGAGGTTATGAAAATAAGGTCTTAATTATAAAATCAGTAGTTAGATGGGTACATGAAGCTGCAGTTAAAAATGGAAGAGGTGAGAGTGTCGCAGTGTGCTCAAGCTCTAAGGTAGGGTTGCACCTCAGCACCAATGAGAAGGCAAAATGTGCAAAACCAGCCCCATCCACTCCTCTCCCCTAAGCAAGCTTATGTACAAATTAAAGTGGAGAAAAAAATAAGAGTTATAGATAATGGCTGAGCTTTTTAATAGAGTTTATATGCTTCACTTCCACAGCATTTTAATGAAATTTGAATGCCTAATTCTTCTGGGTTCTTTTAAAAACCCCAGTCTGCATCACCAGATGCATAAACTACAACCGAATGCTTTCTTTTAACGTTTCCTAGTCACAGGGCAGATGAACCGCATTCTGTATAAATTATAAACTGCATTTACAGCAACGAAGTAAAGTGCAGGAAGGCCTGGATTAACCCAAAATACAAGGGATAATTTGTAAAAGCTGTAGTTCCCGACTGCCCTTCAGATAGTAGATGGCAAGTGAATAAACAACAGAAGGCTGGTTCTAAGAATAAATAAAAAATCCATTTCCAGAAACTTTAGAGCTTTTAAAATACTGACTTTACAGCAATAGAAACAGTGATACAAGAAACACATCATACTTCATCTTTTTGCATCATTGAATCCAAAACTGGTTTGCAAAGCATGTGTAGATATGGCTGTCACAGGGCAGAAGCTCTGTGAACAACATAGGCCAAGTGCAAGGGTTGGTGGGAGACCTTACAGAGTAGCAATTCTCCAGAAACGCTGAGCCTCATAAGCACCAGGAATATGGGCACTCCAAAGAACATCACCCTGTTCAGGCTGACCTAGTTCAATTTACTCACTCTGAATAAACAACCTTTAAGACAGAGGTTCTCTTGCACCTTAGGAATAAAACGCTCCTTCTGAATTCTGCACATCCTGTAGAGTTGGGGTAAAGGAGGGTGGTTTTTCGGTTTGTAGGCTGTTACGACAAGGCCAGATGCGGAAGCTAAAAAGGAACGTCACAATTCTGATGTGCTTTGTGTATTATTTTTCAGCAGGTCTATTTATTGAGAGATTGATTCTCATGGTTTGAATCAACACTATGTCAGTACACTGCTTATTCATTTTGATCATTAACAGCAAGTTTCCCAAATGTTGGCAGAAAATTTTCCTGGGAAGCTTTTTTATTTTAGCATGGCTTCCTGAGGAAATGAAGCTTGCGTGCATCACACTATCTCTCTGTCATGTCTATTCAGCTTCAACCAGACTGAACAGTGTAATAATTTTTAAAATAGTAAGATCGTACAACAGACGGGTACAACATTCAGCATATCATGGAAGGCAGCTCCCAAAGTCATTAATTTTTTTCCCAGCAGAGGAGAGGGGCAGTTGATTAGGTTCAGCTGGTACCAGCTGCTGACCATGCTGGACATGTATAGGTCAGCCACCTTGTATGCATGCATCTCCAGAACAGCATCTTCTGGGCCTTTCCCAGTCATTAAACCAAGCAACAGTAGCTACAAATCATGGGAAAAAAAATAAGTGCAACATCACAGCAGAGTTGTTAAGGGGAAGTGAGGTACTTCACTATGAGGACACAGAAAGATTGGAAGGCACCATGGTAGACGGCAGGTCAGTGTGATGAACATTAGCATACTGCACCTCAGGAGATACAAAGCCAGAGCAAACCTCATTATTTCTGCCATTCAAGGAATGATCTGGATCTGTTGGGTTTTTTCCTTCATCTTTCTCAATCCATCTGTCTCCAACATTCCAGATGGACTTGCCTTTGCTTGCAGCTCCTCTGTACAAACCCCTGTACAAGCACAAAGAGCTAGAGACAGATATTTGGTCACCAGTTAGATGATGGGTACAGGACAAGCCAATGTTATATATGATGCAAACCAATGACATATAACAAACCATACAATAGATGATACATAAAGTGACTTATGTAATAAATCAATACAATTATTAACATAAGCAAGTGACAGTTTCACTTGCACACAACAAGTAGCAATTGCAAATGAGTCCCTCCATTGACCCACACAAAGAATACATGAGGGCTCACATAAGACACAGGCTGCCTTTTCTTCACATGCTTAAGAAAACACACTGGTGTTGATGAAACAGCAAGTCTGCTTTCACAATTTCGTGAGATGATAATAGGTGTCATAATCCTCATGGCATGAGTACTTTCACACACGTGCAACAAAGAGCCGTGTAAGAACAAAGCAACCTGCCAGTGCAGCCACCAGGCAGAACCCTGGCTGACCTGTTTGCCTCTTAGGTGATGATGATAGTAACCTGGCTTCCAGTAACTCCTGACATCCCCCTTTCCACTCACTGCCATTTGCCATTCCACAGAACCAAAATAGTAAGAAAAGCTATCGTATCCTCTCTCTCTGGTACTGCAATACTAGCAAGATTTTATTTTTGCTTTGGAAGGGCAGGGGTTTTAAACAAAAGGCAAGGAGGTCTGCAGAAGGAAAGCCGGACTCGGAGGCAACACTGCTGCAAGCACAACAAACCCTTTGTTAGTTGCTGCATGCAGCTGGCAAAGCAGCACTCGAGCAGCCTGCGTGGCAGCTCTGTAAGTCTGTCAAGCATCACGACTCATATGAACCCATTTTGAAAAAAATAAACAGTATTTGTCACCTATAAGTCTTACTGCAGCAAAATTAAGCTGGCAGGATATTTATAAAATCAGTAGAATTTAAACCAGAACAGGCAACCTGCTGTCTTGTATGTGACACAACGCTTCACCTGTTTACCACTGCTTTCCCCAGTTAGTTGGGTTATGCAAAAAAAAAAAAAGGAAAAAAATCAATCTTGAAGAATTTAAGCTAATAAGAATGCCAAAAAAACCTGTGATGCCTCTGCCCCAGGCTCCAGTAATGACAGTGAGTTGGTTATATGAGGTGTGCCCAGATGATCATAATTACAATCTCAGATATGCCTAGATGTCATAATGAAGAGGAAAGCAAAAAGATATCAAAGTCTTTGCTATCTTGACTTAAGGAGGAAACCATCTGATCCCCCAGTCAGCTGGAAGATAGCCGCTACCTAAAAGAGAGGACTCTACTGCAGAGAACTGGCCCCATCTCTCCCAAGTTTTTCTTTTAAACCAGCCATGCCTGTCCTAAGGCTTCAGAGAAAAATGAAATTAAAAAATCCAGAATTAACCTAGGGAATCAGCCTCTCTGCAGGCTGCCAGCTGTAGTCCTAGAGCAAGAGACAGTTTTTTTAGTCATTGTCTTAACACAGAGCTGAGCGCGTGGAACATGTTGAGGGCAATGAGAGCTCTCTGTTCTCCTCGACAGTTTATAAAAGAAGGGAGTGACAAAGAACAAATATAAATTCACAGATGTACAGATTGCACAGAAGAAATGACCTCCGCAGACATCTACAGAGATACTCACAAGCTTGTTCTCAGAGTCAGATTAAAGTGTATCCAATTGGATTAAATTCCTAGCAATGGGAAGCTTACCACCTACCTACACTGGGAAATTATTCCTACGTGTAATCACCCTCACGGCATCTTTATAGTGATTGAATTTTTCAGGCTTTGATTTCCAGCCATTGCATCTGCTCTTTTTTTTTTTTCTTTTTTTTTTTTTTCCTGCAAGACTGAACTCTATACTTGATTTAGTTGTTCTTTTGTTCCTAGTCATCGGTAATGCCTTCTTATTGTCTTAAGCTCTACTGGCCAGTAATAATTCCTTATTACCTTTATCTTCTCTAAAAGTCATTTACATTTTGTGGATTCAATTTTCATCCCCAGTTATGCCCCCCTTTTCCATACTTAACATTGATTTCTTGTTTAATTATCACCTTTGTGCCTTCTTTACTAAGCTAGCTTTCCTCTCCAAGGTAACTTACTTGTGTGCTCATTAAAGCGTAGCCTTTAGAATACCCAGCAGGATTTCCTTGAAAAGTTCCATTTTCCATTAAAACTTCCCTGTTTAGCACTCCCTCAGTTAAGGAGACAAGTTGTTCTGATGAACCAGCTGATTTTGTGTTTCACATAATGCCGCCCGGTGCCAAAATTTGTTTCCACAAAGTAGAGGAGAGTGTAGCACCTTTGAGTTTTTGGTGATCAGTGCCTGACACTGCTTGGTGCATCAGAAAGTTCAGCGCTGATTTATCTCATTCTCAATGCAGACATTTTCATCCTACAATGTCCTTGGGATTTTCCTGATATTAGATTTTTAGAAAAGTTAAGGTTTTCTTTTTCCTAAAGATGTTCAGAAGAAGTCCTCATTCAGGATTTACTGATGGCAATGCACCTTTTCCTTATACATTGTGGACACGTCCTAGAAAGTGGTGCTCTCCATTGAGACAGGATTTGTCCCCTGTGTGCTTGTAACAAATGCCCACTAATCCCATGTTCTGCTTTGCTGCTAGTGAAATGGACAGAAATTAGTGCCATTTTCACACTATACTAGAAATTCCAAATTAGTTATTTAAAATTTTGAAAATATTTTTAAATTATCTTTTAAAAGTATTATTGAAATATTAATTCCCTTTAACATACTAATTAAATTATCATTGGTTTTCATACTTTGATACCTGCAAGTGCAATATAATACAGAGATGTCAACTGCACCATTTTTATTGTGCAAATAAACTGCCAGTGTTACTGGTGGTGGTTCTGTTTGGATGTGGGTTTTTTTCATTCTGGTACATGGATTCTAAAATGAAACAAGTGTAGCAATGAATATTGATCAACATTTTATTACCCAGTACATCAAACATTATGCCCAAGTCACTGTTGTTAAAAAACTGCAGTTCTTGAAAATATTTTTAGGTATTTCCTGTCTCCTCTAAAACAAAACAAATGGATTTCTTACCCCACTACAATTTACTATATAGTATAGATGAAGCTACATGAGCTACAAAAAGAATTAAAAGGCCCAAATGCCACCATGTTCAAAGCCAAAAGAATTACAATAATTACCTTTTTAAAAAAAATTAAATTCAAGTAGCCCCACTTACTCACCAGCACTACCAAGATGAAGCCATTCAAGTCATGACTAATCACTTAACTCCAGGCAAGTTCATTCACATCAAAGGCAACAAACCAAACACAAAGACCTAGTATGCTGTAAGGATCACATGGGAGCTGGGCAAACAGTTCTTTCTCAAAAGTTTTTGGGGATTCCTCTGCACTTTTGCATTTCTGAACCAAAGTGAGAAAGAATAAGAAGGAGGAGAGGAGAGGAGCGGAGCGAAGAGAAGAGAAGAGAAGAGAAGAGAAGAGAAGAGAAGAGAAGAGAAGAGAAGAGAAGAGAAGAGAAGAGAAGAGAAGAGAAGAGAAGAGAAGAGAAGAGAAGAGAAGAGGTGTACAAATGATAAATAATCCCCAAGGAGGTATGACACCTGTAGTCCCTAGTCTAAGAAACATGAAAAGTATATTAAACAAAAATATCACTGTGTCAACATGGAAGTTTGAAGGAACCCTAGAATATGTTGTGGCTTGTTATAGCCTCCTCCTGAGGGCACCAGGCAGGATTGTGAGCAACATGAGTTCAACTCTTCAAAAGAAGGAGAGAACTGAACACACGTCTCCTGTACTGCAGGTGAAGGCTGAAGTCATTGAGCTTTAGGGTAAAATAAGGAAAGCATCTCTCTTTTCTTCTAGAAGCTTTATGAACTTCTGTGCTTTGCTTTCATTATATGTAGTCAAAAATGAAATAGCAGATGTTGTTGTGGGTTGCCTCAGTAAGTCTGCGGCCAACCGACCAAAGGACATGGGAATTCCACTCTCCTCAGCACTTATTAGGCCACATCTTGAATACTGTATCCAGTCTTGATCGGTCTAGCTCTAAACGGACCAAAAAAAATTGAACAGATCTAGTAAAGGGCCATCAAGATGATTAGAGGACTGGAGAACTTGACAGATGAAGAAGGCTTGAAAGAACTGGGTTTATTCAGCATGGAGAAGAGACAGCTGGGGCTTGAAGATAGTCTTCCAACACTTAAACGGTACTTACAGAGATGATGGAGATTCTCTTCAGAAAGATGCCCGATGATAAGAGCACAAGCTGCTTCAGGGGAAATCCATCCAGGTATAAGAAAAAAAATTTACCGTGAGAGCAACCAAACTTTGAACAAGTTGCCTAGAAAAGTGGGAAAAACCCCTGGAAATCACTGGGCTTGAGAAACCCCCAATCATTTAATCTAAAGTCCTGCTTTCAAGAGCAGATTATCTCCAAAGCTCTCTTCCAACCTAGGCTTTTCCATATGACTCAGTAACTATCAAGGTTTTGTTCTGACTGGAAAACACAAAACAAAACAAAATATTCAGTGTGACTAGAAATAAAAAAATTTCAGTTAGCACTCCAGAAAAGCAGACTTGCCGTGTAGTTTTAGTTCAGTTTCATCATCACGTTCTCTCTCTGCTCACCTTCACTAAAGACTTTCTAAGATACTGCTACAAATTTCGTCAGTAAACATAGATAGAAACAATTAGCTGGTTTTGATGTCTTGCATGTTGTGTCTCAAATTGTTGATAGGTATTTATTCAATGTAATCCTATTTATTTACAAACCATGTATACCATACACTGTTTTCCTGAACATGGTAGGAAGCAAACGGCAGAAGACAGTTTCTTTACACACAATTTCAAGCGCTTTTTTTCCCAGGGTCATGCTGCAAGTGGTCATCAGGCTGATGGGCTTCCTTGCTCCTGTGCTCCTGCCCCTTGCATATATCCACACAAACACAACAAAACAGATCCCATTATTTTCAGGACATCAGAAGAATTCCTCAGATGGCCTA
>WEIS01064230.1:0-14924 GCA_013389965.1 Todus mexicanus
CATCTTTTGCTTTTGGCTTTTTGACGAAAGTACAAGTGGATGAGTAAGAAGAAATTGTGGAATTATTTTTTTCTTAGGAAAAAATTAGTCTCCTTCCGACTTGTACCTGGGAAAGTAAAGCTTTTAATTTAGGAATCAACACATCTGGGAAGGATAAATATCATTTGGCTTGTGTCAGATGAGTCAACCCGGAATGAGAGCAGCAGGGAAAGAATTTCAAGACTTTCTATACACATTGTCAACTTCAGAAGATTGAATTCACTTGGAGGCCTCGGAACTCAAGATGGAAACGTCCTGGTTTTGTTAGATGCAAGAAGCGTTCCTCGGAAAGCCAGTCCCATGTAACTTTGGGGAAGTGTCTGGGAATTTCCCGTGGTTTCACCACCCTGGAGAAAGCTTGGCTAGCAACCAGGAACCTCTAACACTAATTTTGTATGAATTGTAGTGAATCTGTTTAGGCAGGAGCAAGGGGAAATGCTGTAACTCATCCACACTCAGAAAAGACGCTGAAGAAAACCCTGAAGTGTTCATCACTTGTCATCACTGGCTTTGATTTTGATACTTTTGTTCTTTTTAGTTCGTCATACAACTCTTTAAGAAGCAATTCTCTGCTGCATGTCCTGTTCCACAGACCCATCTTTTGGCAGGGGGCCTGCATCCATACTGGGGACTCAAGGCAGTGCTGGGAAAAGGCACCTGGATCCTGAGCTCAGCTGTACTCGAGCTATTAGTGTTTAGTGAGCGAAAAGGTAGAAGGTAGAACCTGAAAAAGCAGAGACATTGAAAGTAAGAAGAAAAAGAGGACCGAAAAAAGAAATGAGAAGAGGAAAGCAGGTCTGGGAGTGATGCCTTCATTATATAAACAGGATCTGGTAAAGCATGGAACAGAAAAGTCACCTGTCCCCAAGTGGGACCGGATCTAACCCATCTGTGGCAGAAGGTTGTCCAAATGTCTTATTAAACCCCTTGCAGAACTGAAGGGAGTGAAAGCTCCTCCAGTTCCAAGTATAGGACAAGGGGTAACAGGTATAAACTAGAACACAGGAGGTTCCTCTTGAATATGAGGAGGAACTTCTTTGCAGTGAGGGTGCCAGAGCCTGGCCCAGGCTGCCCAGGGGGGTTGTGGAGTCTTCTTCTCTGGAGCCCTTTCAAACTTGCCTGGATGAGTTCCTGTGGGACTTGGTCTGGGTGATCCTGCTCTGGCAATGAGGGGATTGGACTGGAGGAGCTTTTGAGGTCCCTTCCAATCCTGAACATTCTGTGAATCTGTGAGACGCCCATGGTCAGGAGCTGAAGGAGCTATTTATGGAACACCGTCAGCATCTGTTCATCCTACAGCTGGTTTCACAAGAAGAGCCATGAGAAACGTCATTTTCCAAGAAGCACGGTTCAGGCTCCCCCCTTCCCGCTTCAAGTGCTGCAGACCTGGAGTCACCATTTCATACACATTTAGGGCTTGGCATTAGTGTAGAAATCTGCACTTTGACATCACTTTTTGTCTCCGAGACAAAACATTCGAGAGTTGACAGAGCAGGAGGGAAAAGGAAATGGCTTTGCCGAGGAATCTGGAGACAGAGTTACAAGGTACTGCCAACGCAGATATTTTCCTCCCACTCTTCTCCAGAAGATGCTTCATACTTGACCAGTTGCAGTCTAGCCTACTTGCGTGTGCACCATCTGGTGCACTCCTGGGTCACTTTACCACTTTCTAACACCTTCTCCCTCTGAATCACAGCCCCATTGAGTGCAACGACTGAACATTGTGTAGGTAATTGCTCTTCTAAGGTATCATTCAATTGCCTCCACACAGGTGGCTTGTACCATTTGAGGGTGCATAAGGTTGTCCGGTATCACACAATATTTGAGAGGCTCATGCCTTTCTAGAACAGCATGTGAAGGCTGTCTGAAGGACAACCCTATGGCATTGCGAATGCAGCTAGTGACCCGTGTATGGGTAACAAAATCAGTCATAGAATCATTGTGGTTGGAAAAGACCTTTAAGATCATGGAGTTCAACCTTTAACCCAGCACTGCCAAGTCCGCTGCTAAACCACATCCCTCAGCACCACAGCTACAATCCCTTGGATTAAAATGAGGTCTAAAACCCCAAAGTTTTTAAGACATTTTAAATGCTGAGGTTGTTAGTTCTACAGGGAAAAACCAACAAAAACAGCTGCAGGGTGTAGAAAGACTCTAACATAAGAACGTCACTGCAGGGATTGAACTCCAAGTCCTGGTGGTTTTTAAAAATAGATTAAGCAAACACCTGAGAGGCCCCTTACAGATGATCCTGCCTCCAGAAAGGGGGTTCTGCCAAGTGACCTCTCCGAGACCTTACAAGGCATATTTTCATGATTCCTACAGCAGGTCTGTGCTCCAACCCTGATGAGATATAGGAATGCCAGCGTGATGTCACAGGAACAGAGTCTCTGTATTTCTTGGAGTTGTTTTGTTCAAGCAGAGAAACACTGACATCAGAAACGAAACAAAAGTTGTGCTAAAAGGAGATTGGCAAGATCTCCAAAACAACCACCCAAACAATCGGAAATGCCAAAAAAATCTGATTGCCTTTCTCATTCCTGCGTTAAACTACCCATTCTGCTCCTTGGTCATCGTGGACCATGCGTTGCCTTTAACTTCTCTTCCCATCTCCTTTTAAAAGGACACTGACCTCTCAAGATACAACGTCAGCTAATTTATCTTCCACTACCAGAGTGGAAAAGCTGTTTACGTGTCTTCTCGCGTATGAGTTTGTTTATCCATCCCAGGATAGTACGACAGCAGGACGTTGCTGCCTCACATTCACAATGTGACTCATCATAAACCCCAAATCCTTCCCCTCATGCTGCCTTCCTCCATCCTTTTTAGGCTGGTTGGCCTCACCTAAGCACAGGAATTTGTGTTTGTGGCCATGGACTCACAAGCTCTTTTTCCAAGCTACTTCTTCAGCTTGTGAAGTTTGCTTTGGACTCCCTTCCACTCTGCTGGCAGCCCCTTTCCTCTCCAGCCTTGGCCAATGCCACCTGCGCATCTGATACATGAAGTCTGTGTTTCTTTATGCAGGTCACTAACGGAGATGTCAAGTTACCCCCCAGCCCTGGAGAACACAGCTCTACAGAACCTTCTGCTTTGGCAGCAAACAACCTGTGAATTTGTTCTTGCACGTTTTTCTGTAACTTCATCCAACAGAGCAGATGTCATCTTCTCTTTGGACCAACAGGAGAAAGGGATGGGATACTTAGCCAAGGGATGTCTGAAGAGCTAGGGAAACTATGAAAGGATGACACTGAGTGGCTTTGGCAGGGGAAGTTGTTCCAAGTTAAAACACTTCCCTGTGACCATGATAACACCCATCACAAGTTGGCCACAAACCTGTTTCACAGCACTATCGAACTAGATCTTCAGAAGGCTTCTTAGCTAATAGAGACAAGCTGGTTTTCTCCGAGAATAACAAGTAATACTTTTGTAAGGCAAAGACCAACACAACTTACTGCCTGAGTTTCAAGATGAAACATTGTTCAGATTTAAAAGAAAACAAAAAACTACCAAAAAAACCCAACTACACAAAGTATTTTAGAATTCAAAGCAAACATTTCCCTTCCATTTTTTCCATAACAAGTAGCTAAATAGCTTCAGCTAAAAAACAAGAGAGAGAAAAAACCCCACAACACCCCAAAATAGTAAACCCACCATCGTCACCACCTTCATGCCTTCCCCCAGAAGGTGGAAAATGGAGATAGAAAGTATGGAGCTAAAAAAAGCAATAACACCTGTACATTAGCACACAGTGAGATTTCATCCACACTGGTTACACTGAAGTCTCTAAAAGCAAAATTATAACGAATAAATTCAACAAGACACAACAGAACAAAATCCACCTGCAGCTTACCTGGAAAACAGGGTGACTACAACAGAGAGCAGCTGCACGAGTCCATGCAGAACACAGTAATAAAAGCACTGAGCTTCTCAGCTGAATTAAATCAGTTCTTCCCTGCTCATTAAACTCCAGGTGGTATAAATTTAATCATCACGGGAATAACTACCGAGGCCAAATTCCCTCATGGTATAAATCAGGCAGTGGTGTAAATGGGATACACCTGGTGACATAAATGTCCACGAGCTGCAGCTGGATAAGGACAAAGCTCATTCCCTTCCCCACCCCATGTAGATCCTGAGCAGTGTTTGCTCCAGTGTGAAGCCCGTGGAATTGGCCAGTTTGTTACAGTGGTTTCAGTTGAGGCCTGGGCACAGTAATTTGGGAGGAGCTAACAAGAGTTAAGCTTAAATTAAGGATGGCCAACCCCACTGGCATGTTCTTCCCGCTTGATTTGTGCTCTCATTTGGGTTCTAGAAAGGGGAGAAATCATCTGTATCAGCCTTTACCCTGCTGCAGCCTCTTCCCCAGTGTGTGATAGGGTTTCTCAGAAGGAGGAGCATCTTTACATAAGGAGAAACTTCTTTTCTGTGAGGGTATTGGAGCCCGGCCCAGGCTGCCCAGAGAGATTATGGAGAGATTCCAAACATGCCTGGACAATGGCACCCTGGTCTCCCTGTTCTGGGTGACCCTCCTGCTGGAGCAGGAGGGCTAGGCCAGATGATCTCCAGAGATTCCTTCCAATCTCCATTATTCCGTGAGTCTGTGGTTCTGTTTGTGATGATTTAAGGGTATGGTGTTACCTACATGGTGCTTCCTTTTTCTGTCAGCTTCCACCTTCCTACCCCTGGATTGATGTGGGATGTTGCAGTCATTTCTTTATTTTCCATCTTATTTCATTTTTTAATCCAATACCAGATTTGTTTTTTCAGACCACAGTTGCTTGCTGGATGGAAGTCTTGCTGGAGTGTTGTGTCACAAGTGCCAGCTTTCTCTCGTTATCTTATAATTTTGAAACTCAATCCATAGGGAAATCTTTTCCAGGAAAGATCTAAAGCACAGAACGTGTTCTCGCCTAGAACCACCTTGGCTTAAGACCTTCTAAGTTTGAGGAGCTATGGTGGTGTTGATGAGACAGATCGATTTAAATGTCTAGCAGTTATCTCTAGTATTGTTGAGGCTCTGTGGTGTTTGTATTTGAGAAATCAAGCCAGACTACTCACTTCTTGTGGCTACCAGATTCAGAAACCATAGAAAGAGATATGGGAAATACCCAGAAATATCTACAGGACTTTCCCTACAGGTGCTTCGTACCCGTGCCGTTTGGACAACCTGCTCTAACTGGACCTGCTATAAACAGCAGATGGAACTAAATGGTTTCTGTAGGTCTTTTCCTAACCTACGTGGCTCTGTATTTTCTCTATCAGTGTGTAGTATGGAGAGGTTGTGTTGTGTTATCTGTACTTTGGAGAGTTCTGGTCTTTCAAACATCTCAGCATCTGCTCTATCAAACTTTTCTTCCTTATCTTGCAACCCATCTCCAAGACAGCAAGTCCTGCAATTTGCTTGCAACCAAAAATATGATAGTGCAGCAGAACCTGAGCTCTCGGCCAACAAGTAGCAGATGCCACCAGCTGGAGAAGCTCAGAATTCCCAAACAGTGCAAACAGTTAAATCACCCTGGCTGGGGCTTAGGTAAAGCATCTGCCATCTCCCAGAGTTTCCATGAGAAGTACTGGAAAAGAGCCCAACTTACAACATGCAGACCTGATTACAGCTTTGCTATGGTCTTGCCATTAAAGGCAGAATTGGTGGGAACGTCTTAAAGTTGTGGTTGCCTGAAACTTTTCATTTCAAAGCCGTTTTCATCTGCTTACCAAACTGTCAAAACCAAGCAAAGCTCCACGAAATGCAGGGTGGGTGTATGCCACGGGCTGGATCTCCCTGGATGCTACAGCAAAAGTACTTCAGCCAAAACAGTTTCTAAGAGCAAGACTAGGGGAGAAAGATATATTGGCTTTACCTCTAGTAAATTAGTCTGGGAGCCTCCTCCCTTTGGAAAGCTGCAGTGTGCCTTTGACATTGAAAAGGCCCTCAAAATGTAGCAGGGAGCACCCTGCTAAAGATCCCTGTTGCAGGTGTGTCTTCTGGCACCGCTGAAAGAATTTTCTGAGATTTGGGCGAGATAAAATTGCAGAGCATGTGTGCACTTAAAAAAGCCTGGTAATAGATGCACAGTTCAGTTCTCTGCCCCACCCCAGGCTCCTTCAGGTTTAGGCTCTTGAGAGTCTGAGCACTGCCAGACGTGTAGCTTAGGTGTCTCCTTCAGCTTTGTCCATTAGACAGGAGAAAAGCCTCTACTGACTTTTTGAGTGCAACCTTCTGCTCCCTCCTGGGACAACTCAGGGCAGGAGTTTCTCTTTTTGGCTTTGTTCCTTCCTTGCCTTCAGCTGCACTGCTGAGGTGACTAAAAACATTACTGATAGCACATTCTGCTGTAAGAAGACAGAAGTTCTGATATGAAGACAGACAGAGAGTTGGGGTTATTCAGTCTGGAGAAGAGAAGGTTCTGAGGAGACCTTAGTGTGGCCTTCCAGTATCTTAAGGGGGCTACAAGAAAGCCGGGGAGAGACTTTTCGTGATGTCAGGTAGTGGCAGGACTGGGGGTAATGGAGCAAAACTAGAGCTGGGTAGGTTCAAATTAGATGTTAGGAAGAAGTTCTTCCCCATGAGGGTGGTGAGACACTGGTCCAGGTTGCCCAGAGAGGTGGTAGAAGCCCCATCCCTGGAAGCCTTTGAGGCCAGGCTGGCTGGGGCTCTGAGCAACCTGCTCTAGTGGGAGGTGTCCCTGACCATGGCAGGGGGGTTGGAACTGGATGATCTTTGAGGTCCCTTCCAACCCAAACCATTCTATGATTTGAGAAGGTTAGCATCTGGAGCAGAGGATGGCAAGATTTACAATGGTCCTTAATAGACTTTTCTCTGCAGTCTCAGACCTACTCAGCTTCTGATAACAGACAACCGTGTTTGAGACAGCTCCAGGCTTTGTCCCAGGGCTTTACGCAGTTGCCAATTCCCGTTGGCTCCACTTCTTGGGTATTTTGAGGATAAAGATTAATGCAGGATTCTCTGAGCAAGTGTGGAAGTGAGCGGAGCACAAGGGTTGCTGTTTGACAGTAACAGACGCTGCCAAGGAGGCAGAATACGGGGGGGTTGCATCTGTTGGCTGGTGCTGCCCTGGAGTTTCATTCTGGCCCAGGCCAGGATGTCTCTGACTATGTGGCTCCAGCCATCTAGATCAGGGACCTTCTGGTGACTGACCTACATTAGTGTACCGGGTTTGTAGAGCTTTTGGTGATAGGTCATGGGAATGGATTTTGGGTATACCCAGACATACCTCAAATTGATGTTTTCTGACACTCAATAAAGGGAAGAAGGCAGTTGCAATTCTTCCTTCAGCAAGTAGTTTTTCACTGAGCACAAAACTTCTCTAAGTACCTCATTCAAATTTTAGCTGGGAGATTTTGAATGTGATACACAGATATGAAAATGTCTCAGTCTAATCTCATAAGAACAAGTGAAAACTGATTAGCTAATCCATTCACTTCTTTTCATCCACAGGTCTCTTGCATGTGAAGAAGCAGGACCATGCCATAGTCCTTTTTGAGAATACCCAAAAGAATGACAGAATTGGGAAATTATGACAGAACTGGTCATTAGGAAAAGGTGAGTTCACCTATTCCGTGGAAATTATTCCCAAGGAAACGTTTAGCTCTTACACAATCAAACACACACATTTACAGACCTAGTGTGCTGGCTGAGAGTAAGGGCCTGTCTTTTTTGATGTAAAAGAGGGAGAGAAGAATCAAGAATTAAGATACAGAGAATTAAATTCAAGACTTGGACAGTGAACATGTTCATCTCTGCAGATGCTGTTTAGCTGCATGCAGGGCTCTAGTTCTGTCTCCACCACTGATCCGGTGGCTGTCCTGTACTACACCCCTTCTCTTTAGGCTGAAACTATGGCTAGAGAGTTCTGCTGTCCTAAGAAATCCATCAAGGCATATAAGAAGGTGCCTATACTCCTTCCCTTGGGTCTCAGACACAGCCAGGAAGCTGAGAACTGCTTGGAATTAGGCCCCAGGCTGAGGGAAGTCTGACATAGGTGAATTGCACTGACGCTTGTCTCAGTTGTAGACTCCCTGCCAGAGACACCAGCTCCTTTCCCTGCCCCTTTTTTCCCAAAAGCAGGAGAGTTTCTCAATGTAGTGTCTTGGAGGAGCATATCTACGCTTCAAATTGACATCCAAGTATGGAGAAATGTCATAGAGTATTATAGAATATCCATGGTTGGAAAGGACCTCCTAGATCACCGAGTCCAACCATACCCACAACAACAAAAACCTAAATACCCTGATCAAACACAAGTTCAAAAACCACAAAATAAGCTCCTCCACGGCTGCGTCTAGAGCATGGCCTGAAGCACCACATCTACACATTTCTTAAACACCTCCAGGGATGGTGGCTCAACCACCACCCTGGGGAGGTTGTTCCGGTGCCTCGCTGCTCTTTCTGCAAAGAATTTCTTCCTAATATCTGCTCTGAACCTCCCCTGCTGCAACTTCAGTCCAATTCCTTTACTTCTGTCGTTAGTTACTAAGGAGAAGAGGGCAACACCTACCTCTCTACAACCTCCTTTCAGGCAGTTGTAGAGGACAATGAGATCCCCCCTCAGCCTCCTCTTCTCCAAACTCAACATGCCCAGCTCCCTCAGCCTCTCCTCATATGACTTGTTCTCTAAACCCCTCACGAGCTTGGTCACTCTCCTCTGGACACCTTCCAGCACCTCAGTGTCTTTCCTATCATGAGGGGCCCAGAACTGAACACAGTGTTTGGACATTGTCTTTTTAATGTTGTAGGTGACCTTGTTCACCATTCACCCTCCGAGTTCCATTTCAGCCTTGTCTGTAAAAGGCACCTTTAGGCAGACACGCTACAATGTCTGTTGTAGGTACAGAATAAATGATGAACCTCCTACCTTGATGTTACCATGAGGTACCAAAATAGAGCATTTTATCGCCACAACTGAGAGCAAAGGCATGTTGCCTGCGATGGAGGAGGAAAGAATGAGGGCTCTGGTATTTCAGGCTTGGATTTAAAGAGCAGCCAGAGGAAATTTGGCCTTGAGTTCCTACTGAATTTAGCCATTTTCCTGATTTAGCACCTCTGATTGAAAAAAAATGAAGAAGGGAAACCCTTGTTTCTGCCGCTTCCAAAAAATGCTTTCAGGAGCCCTCTGTTCCATCAGAGACAAGCTCTCCAAGAAGTCACCAGGAGCTTCATGGCTTTGGCCAGCGGGTAATGCTCTTCGCTGCTGTGTTTTTCCCTTCACCATGACTCCACCCTGCTGACCTTTAAGTAAAGTAATAGGCAGAGCACTTTTCCGACTGCCTTACAACCCTTCTCTTTCCTCTCTGTCTATCAGACCCAATAAGTATAAGCCTCAAACACCAGTCCCACCGGCGTCTGCCAGGATAGACTTCCAAGATTTTTTATGGGCTTCATAAAGTTGGGATCAGGGGGATTTTTCCACAGGACTTGAGTAGAAAGAAAGACTTTCTCCACCTCTTCTTTTTTTTTTTTCTTCTTTTTCTAACTTCATCTTTCGTTCCTTCATTTGGGAAACGAGCTCATTCTGAGAGTAAAAATAACCTCTTGATTTGTGTACTTCTTCCCTAAAACAGAGCAAGACTTGTTGGTGGATCTCATAAAACTTTTTTTCTCTCTTTCTTTCTCTCGTGCACTGTTACGTTGTAATTTCATCCAGATGCCTTTGCTACTAATAGTCTTCCGCTTTGTCTTCTTGTATTTCACACGCACACATCTGCCAGGCCAACTTTTCTTGACGTATCTCACACTTTTTCACCTTCTCCTGAAGATCCACTCTGAAGATCATCAGCCCCTGCCAGCCTCTTCCACCAGTGTGAACCTCCTTGCTTTCATGGCTTATAATTTCATCTTGATTATTGTAACATCTTTCCCTTGTATTTAGTTGACGTATTTCTGAGGCATCTAATGGCCAACACCTCAATGATGTTCAAAAAGACCAAAGCAAATTGTTAAAGGAAGAGCCAGCCAGCTCAAATAGGTGGTCAAGCCAAACCAAGGGAGCAGGTAATGAGGTTGTCTCCACTACCCTCTCCCAGCCCCAGCTGTCGGAGAAGAGACCCATTCATAATTAAAGAAGAAAAAAGGCAGCAACAAATTAAGGGAATGAAAAGGATGGAGGTGTCAAAACACGTTGATGCCCAAGGGCCTGTGGTGACGGATATTGGTTACCCACCAACAGGAGGGGTTTTGAAAGACATTGGCCACCAGCTGAGAAAGTCTTGTTCACAACCTGTTCCCAAGTGCCAGGTCTCTGGCACCAGATCCATCCTTTCTCTTTGTGTTTACACAACACTGCTGACCTCTGCGAGGTCCAAAGGCTGTGACTAAACTTCTTCACCATGGACGTAACACAAATAACCTGGAAACTAAGAGCAACTCCACTCTGATCAAGCTCCTGTGCTTGCCAAGCAGGATAAAGAGCTGGTCAGCAGGCCTGGAAGATACCAATATGGGAATTAGGGACAGCATGTTCCTTTTCTCTTTCCACTCATGTTGTCGCAGGAGGAGTCAAAACATTCCTCTGCACCTGGTTCATCAGCTGCAAAATAAGGATGCCGTTATTTCCTTCTCCTGCCTTGTTTAGGCCATGGACGTTCAGAGTGCAGCCTTTGCTGACAGTAGACCCAGTAAGAAAGAAGCAGTGGCATTTGTCAGTGGTGCTGGCAGCTTCTCTACAGTTTCTTCTCCAGTGTGTGCTGGAGCCTAGTCTAAGGATTGGAAAATGGACACAGTGGTCACACCATGAAACACAAACGTTTCCTGGGAAATGGGAGAGGAGAAGAGCATTCAAGTCTTCCCAACCCTGATTCCAAGATGCCACCTCCAACACATTCTCTGATTTTGCTCACAAGCACAAGAAGTTGAGGATAACTTCAGTTACCTGAAGTCAAGTTTCTAATTCTACCTGGGATGTCATGGGCTACCCTAAACATGTGTAGGGCTGGTGGATGTGACAGAGAAGTGAAGGAAAACCCTTGTCCTTCTGGAAAGGCAGCAGGAGGCCAGTGGGAAATGGCAGCAAATGCATTTGCTTGGGCAACTGAATTTCTCCTTCAAAGACTGTTTCTCCAGAGGGCAAAGTGGACTTTGCCACCAGGTCTTGGTTGCTCTGAATTCCTACAGGAGTCAGTGAAGGGGGGAGGAGAAGCCCAGCAAGGTCCATCCCGAGGCAATGTGATTTTTTCAGTAGAAGCCACATTCTGACTGAGACAAGATTGTTGCTTGTCCACCGCTCCTTGACCTGTACATGATCAGAGAATGACTCTAAAGCTTTTGAGATTTAGAGTAAAGCTCAGGGAATCTAAATCCAGCCAAGGCCACAGAAACCCAGTGTAGTATAACAATAGTTCTTCTGTGCACACACCTGGTCAGGCAAGGGGATTGGGGAAGACCTTTCTACTCACACATTAATTGACCAGTGTCATGGTCATCCTCTGCACAAACGTGTCCTCCCTATAGTGCTTTCCAGACAAATGTGACTCAGGAGCAAACACCAACTCCTTCAGAAGGGCTGACTGATATTTATGTGCGGGTTTAGTTATAGTTACTGCTCCCTGATTGAGGGCCTCCCTTTTTTGTCCTTCAAGCACAGGTTTCTCAGCCATTTTCTTCTCCACCTGGTTAATCTGCCACCATTTGTTCCTTGACAGCATGTCTGGACTTTTCTGGGGAGGGTGTCATGGTGAGATCATAATGCTATTGGAGGACTGAAACCAAAGCCTCAGCAAAGCAGAAGCTGTGAAGGTCCAGGGTGCTCTGCCTTCATCTTAGTCATCTTTACAACCCAGCTGCTTTGAGTTACTCCTTCAGGGTCAAGGGAAACCTTCCAGTTGAGCTGGCTTGTTGGTTTTTCTCTTTGAGGGGGTTTCAAGTCTTAACGAGCAACTTTGTCCCTTAAATTAAATCCCTTTCCTGTTTCGGTTTGCTGCTCTCCCAAAAGCTCAGGCTTCTAGATCACGCTTTAATCTTCAGTGTTTGGTTTGGCCCAGGTCATATTTATTCAAGCGCCAATTAGGGGCCAGCTCTGCAGAGCCCTGGGTGGGCTGAATGGCAGAGAAAGGCACCACAGGATGGGAATGTGAGGTCATGCCCACCATGCACTGGGTTGCCTACACCTCCCTGGAGGTGCTGAGGAACATGGAGAGAAGATGACCCAGGTAGGCTCAGGAGGAAGAGAGTGTGACTGCCAACAGCATCACACACCAAGACCTAGTGTTACAACAAGAGGATAACTATGAAAATTAGCTCACAAACTGCCCCTGTGCCTGAGTTATCCTGGATTTTTCTCTGCCACGATGCAGCATAGACAACCTCTGCCTCCCCTTATACAGGAACATGATTTTGTGAGGTGACCAGCACTAATAAATGAATAGGTTTCTGAAGCAATGTTGATATGCGCTGATACAAGGGGATAAATCAGAGCTAATCTCGAGTAAGTCACTCCTAAACATAATGGAAGAAGCCACCTACTTTTACCTGGGCTTTGGTGGCCACATCTTGTCAAATTTCAGGTCAATATGAGTCACAGAATTGTTCCACTCAGGTCTTTGCCCTGCGCTGAGGGAGGACACAGGAGATGCAACGCATGGGGCTTTGGCAAGGAGTCACAGAACGGTGGGGCTTAGAAGGGCCCTCTGGAGATCATCTCATCCACACCCCTGCTCCAGCAGGGTCACCCCGAGCAGGGGGCCCAGCATCGCAGTGTCCAGGCGCCCTTGGAATCTCTGCACACAAGGAGACTCCACAACCTCTCTGGGCAGCCTGGGCCAGGCTCCAACACCCTCCCCCCAAACAAGTTGCTCCTCCTGCTCAGCTGCAACCTTCTGCCTTCCAGTTGGTGCCCGCTGCCCCTTGGCCTGGCACTGGGCACCCCTGAGCAGAGTCTGGCCCCAGCCTCTTGCCCCCCGCGGGCCCTTGAGCTCTTGCTCAGCATTGCTCAGCTCCCCTCTCAGGCTGCTCTTCTCCAGCTCCACAGCCCCAGGGCTCTCAGCCTTGCCTGCCCACACAGATGCTCCAGCCCCGCAGCAGCTCCGCAGTCTCCACTGGACTCTCCCCAGTAGCTCCTGGTCTCTCCTGAACTGAGGAGCCCAGAACTGACCCCAACACTCCTGAGGTGGCCTCACTGGAATGGCAGAGAGGGAGGAGAACCTCTCTCAACCTACTGGCCTCACTCTTCTTTGTGAACCCCATGACACCATTGGCCTTTTTGGTTGCCAGAGCACACTTCTGATGCGTGCTTAACCTGTTGTCCATGAGGACTTGCAGATTCTTCTCTGCGGAGCTGCTTCCAGCAGGTAAAGCATTGATAAGATCCCCAGTTCCCTAAATGCAACACAGTGCCTCAACTCAGCCCTCTGTAGCTGCCTGAGTGAAGCAGGAGCTCTTATCAAGTTGAACAACAGAAGCCAAACATCCAAACTTTTGGTAACATGAAGGAGGTGGAAGACAAGAAAACAAACACCCCAACTCATCCCTCCTGCCCTGCAGAGGTTGAGAAGAAGTTTCACATCAGGAGGGGAGGACATTTCAGTGGCAAAGGTCCCTGTGCAGGGTCGAGGTGTTATCAACACAGGCTGCCCTTTCTGAAGCAGGATGATCCTTCCAGCTCACACCGCAGCCTTGCAAGGGAACGGCTCTTCCCAGCCAGAGAGAGGCTGGAGCTTAAATTTAGCAACATATTCGGTCTCTTCTAAATCGATGCATTCCTTAAAAGAGCTGGGCCATTCATGCGGCATATTTTCGGTTTACCACAGGGCTTCTTGAAGTGATAGCCAATGAGTAATCTGAAAAGGTTCCCACTTCAATCATTTTAAATATTGCACTTTGGTCACTTTGACTTAAACGTGAGCCGTCCCAAGCCCATTAAATCTGCCCGTCAACCAGCTCTCGCTAAGTAAATGTCAACAACAACAGAAAGCGCCTGGGATTCATTTCGCCATTGAATCACGCGTGACTGGTGGCAGGTTTTCAATCAGAAAAGCACTGGCTTCCTTTCCCTCCTTCCCTACCCCCCTCCCTGCCTGACTCACTGCTCCAGTCCCTTGGGATCTTTTCTACCCTTGCCCTTGCGAAACTGTCCAAGTGTCACCAAAAAGCAAACAGGTTTCCAGGCCGAGGGGGATCCGGGATGGTCCAGAAGGGTGTTGCTGGTAACAGAGAGGTACACACCATCCTGAAGAGAGAAAGATGAAGGACAATCCCCCCTCAAAAGAATATTGATTTAAATTTAAGAGTTCTGTTCTCAAGGGAAAAAAAACATAAATAATTAAACCTAACTCTACAGGCACAGTGGAAAAACTGGGAAGGATAGGGGTTTTTTTCTTTTCTTATTTATTCCTTATGTTTCTATTCCCTGATTCTATTTTGACCAATATATATATATATAAATAAAAAAAAAAAAAGTGGGGGGTGTGGAATAAAAAGGTCGTTTGGGGGACGGCAACTGTCAGTGATAGTGAAGTAAACGACCCAACTGAGATGATCCACATCGGGTGTCTCCTGTTTCCAGCAACAGATTTTTGTCTTGTAAATCATTTGTGCTGCTGCTCTTTCCCTCCTGAACCTTCAAAATCCATCATGGAAAAACAGCGTCTGCACCATTCCTGGGGACTGCTTGGAAGAAAGCTGGATGGTTCTATTTAATGTCATGTCTTTGATGAAAACTGCCTCCAAAAAGGAGTTAAACAAGCCAACTGGAGAGCTGGCTGAGGGCGGGTCAGGGAAGCCGTGCAAAGGCGTACGCTGAGGCGAGGTGGAAAACGATGCTCTTGCTGCAGGAGATAAGGCATGGAGCTGTTGGGAGCAGCAGGAGCGAAGAACATTTGCAGGGAGGCTCTGGAGGACTTGTGCATCCCTAACAAATGATAGCAGCAGGAGAAGG